>OVBA01001107.1:0-49121 GCA_900406435.1 Lepidium aucheri | reverse complement strand
GCTTCTTCATACAACTGGGCTTCTACTGCCACTTCTCCAACAGCAGGTCCATCAAAGTTGTCCAATCTGTTGATGTAATCCATAACTCTAGATGGATCTGCCTTAATAGCTGTCAATATAAGCAGATTTTGCAAATTGAAGTTTCCACTGAAGGCAGAGTTTTGAAGGACGATTTTTTCAAGAAGCTCAATTAACTCGTGTGGCAAGTCAGCCGTCATGAATGCTTTGACGGCTGCAGAAACTTGCTCTGGGCTCTTGCTTTCAGGTAGAGCAGTAGACACAACTTGGTCGATAAGTTGTCTTCTGTATTCATTGCTTTCCTCGAGAACTTTATCCCAGAGATCACCATCCATCCTTTCCACTACATACCTACAGTTCGAAACTCGTGAATAAACAATTTGCAGACAAGCCAGTGTGAGATAAGTAAGAATTTTAAGCAATGATCAGATACCTGGCTTGTAACTTGAACAAAGAGTTTTTGTTGGTGACATTTATAAGTTCCTCATCACACTGTCCTCTTCTGTATGCCACAACAGCCAGGGTAGGATCACGTTTCTCACAGTATTTACCCACAACCTTGGAGTCGTAGTAGGGGTTGGTGGTCAGGAAATGCTCAGGGTTGTTGTTACTGTCTATGATAATTTTACCCAAGGCATTATGGACATGCACATCTTGGCTTCCCTCACTAACTAGATGCTCCAAGAACTGAGTGAGGAGACGGAGTCGATTTCTAAAAAAGCAGAAACATATTAGAGTTTCCAGAACAAACAAACATAATTATGAACGGAAACCGAGATGACCAAAAGGTTCACCTCTTCTCGCATTCCTCAACAAGTGGTTCGACAGGGAGCAACGAACGAACAGAGAGAATGAGGCCTTTTATAAAATCTTCAGGGCATTCATCATCAAGCAACTGCCCGACAACTAAGGGAGCATTCCCAGGGTTCACCTTTGAAAGAGAATGCACGTATAAATATTCAACCAAAAAAGCCAACTCCAACACATTACAAATAGTCACTAAAAACCTTATACCTTTTGAACATAGCCTTCAATGTATCGAAGCATGTTGTTTGTGTAGAGGTAATGAGTTAGGTCAGGCACAAAGCCAAAACGGTCACAAACATTTATCAAAGGTCGGGCATCAGGAAGCTTAGCTTCCATCAAAAAGTTTTTCGTCTTTTCAGCGTCATAGAAGTTAGACTCTCTAGTCACACGCTCAACCTCCTTTATTTGACCAGTCTTGGCAGCTGCTTCAATGTACTTGAAGTGAATCTCAGGATCCTCACTATTTCACACAGGGAAAACATTTTCATCATAAGCACACAAAACAAAAATCATGCTCACTTATACAAATAAAAGATTCCATATAAATCACCTCATGCTCAAATATGAACCTAGGAAAAAGTATAGCCCTTCATATGACTTGAATTGCTCAAAGAGCTTGATACATGCTTCAACACCAAGTTGCTCGCAGTACTCCTTGCAAGCCTGCAATCATTAATCATATGGACATTTTAGTGTCACATTAATGAAAAGAAATTCATCATCCCATACCATACACCACTTACCTGAACGATTATCTGCAGGTTGCCTCTCAGGTTGACCAGCAAAAGATCCTTCATGCACTCCATAGCCCACTCGCTAGAAAGAGTGCCAAAAAACTCAACAAGAGCCTGTATATTGAGAAGCGTGTTATACAAGAACTTTCCCATCCAGGAGTTTAGCAACCCAAACATATTTCAGAGGTACTACCTGTGGCTCGATAGCATGCGTGTTCACAATCACACGTTTTATATCAGGTAACTCTGAGTAATGCTGCATAAATCAAAAGGAAATGAAGTTGGAAGAAGAACAAGTTATACAATTATCTATCCAGGAAAAGAGGTAAACAACGAGCTCCAACCTTCAAGGATTGGATATAAAGTCCAGCCTTTTCACAAAGTTGGGCAACACGAGGCCTGTCATAGTGGCTGAACATCCCATTTGCTAATATCGCGTCAGCCACATTAGGAAAGGTTACCAGATTGATCTCCAGAACCTGTGTTGACAATTGATTTCAAAGGTCTGAGGAAAGAAGGCGAATAGAGAAAGCATAAAGAGGTACAAAGTGGCAGCTGTTTTCAACCTTAGTTTGCAGAAAAGCGTGCTCAGGTAAATTTGGCTTCAGTACATCCAAAAGGAAAGCAGTTGCTTCACGGATCAGATTCCTCTGAATATGCACAAATTGATGACTTAGTACATGAAATTTACATTATACATTTCCATATATTGGAGCAGAACAAGTATTGTGCTACGAATTTTTGTACATACAAAATTTCATGCTTGTTTACTACCTGAAGAAAAAGATCAGTGATGGTGTTGTAGTCAACTGGACAACCCCCTTCCATTTGAGACATCATTAGAGCAAAATTTACTGCTCCCTGCAGATTACAGTTAAAAGAAAATTAATTACATAAGAAAACATTTTCTTTATTTTAAATAACGTCAGGTCGAAGTTACTCAACAAGTTAACTGACTCATGACTCTTCTTGAGCGTATGCAAAAGAAATACAGTAAACGAGTTCGTTCATAGTTTTAATATGTTGCAAGTAGCAAAAGTGGACCATACTAACCTGAGGATCTGTACGGAGAATGGTTTGCAGAAGAAACATGTAATCAGGTGTGTACCCAACCTGATGTAACAATATCAAACAATGGTACTTCATGAGACATCAACATTAGGGTAACCAAAACATTGGCGGAAAAACTATAGATCTTGTTGCTTACCTGCTTTGAGTAAATCAGAATTTTGTCAAACTCCCTTCTTTCTGCAAAAGCTGCTACAACTTTTGGAGTCGCTCGGGCTTTGATGTATATTTTCAGAGCAAGATCATTATCCACAGTCTGGAATAAAAAGGTTTGTCGTCACAGCATACTAAAGGAGATCATCACACGTTTTAGAGGAAAACTATCCATTTTAAAAGTACCTTGACAAGGTCACCAAGTTCTTCACTGCATTCTAACTTATCCTCTGCCAACCAGTTTTCCAAGAGGTTTTTTTTATTTTGATTCACAACAAGCCGAGATAATTCCAACGACTCATATGAATTGAGCTTCCCTCTAGTCAAGAGAGTCCCAAAATATTGTAACAATGGAGGAGTTTGCCCAGCTTGTACAGGAACACTCTGTAAAATTGTATAGAGCGGTGTCGTAGATTCAATTTGGTGTTACGTACATTTGATAATAAATAAACATATTCATGCAAGATTAGTTGCTTGGATATGGAATAGATACCTGGAATTTGGCCACTGTATCAGGTGTCCTTAGAATTCCTTGAGGAGATTCAGCAGCAAGCTCAGCAGCCTCCTTGTACTTCGTTTGAGCAAACAACTCTTGAAAACGCTGGACAACCTGCAACATCCAAACTGAATATGAGAAATTTAACATCAACAAAAAAATTCTTTTCTTTCATGATGGTATTCTTTATCAATAATAATTTCACCAAGATAACCGCTAAAAAATAAGCAAGGCGTACCAGATTTTCTGCACCAGGGAGGTTTCCTCTTTTTGCAAGATTAACAGCAAGCTCCAAGTTGTTCAGCTGTGATACAAAAGCATAGACTTCTTAGCATGACATGATGACATGGGTAGCTTATTACATAAAAACAGACTACAAAAGATGAACATACTTGGCCACTAATAAAAGGTATGATGGTAGCCTCGTTAACTGTAGCCAAAAGAACTTGTCCTCGCCTATTTATGGCATAGAATCCCCCAACTGAGGAAGCTTCAGAAGTTAAGAAAATTGGGTCTGGACTAATCCGATTTCTGTAGATAGCAGAAGCAGTCTCTAGATCGTATACAAACAACAGGCCAAGCTTGGTGATAACATATATCAAGTTAAATTTGTGCGAGACCTGTCAGAAAAAAAAAAGAAAAAAAAAAAAGAAAGACTCAGTTGCCAAGACATTGTCACTAATAACTTATGAATATTTGAAATTTTTACGAATATTTGAAATTCTAATGCAACAACAAACCTGCATGGCAACAGGAAAATCATCTGCAAAATCAGGAGGGAAAAACAGATCTGCTTGCTTTTTTGAAAATGATGGTTTTCCTGCAAAAATATCGCCCACATTTAGAGATCAGATATATACCAACTTAAAATGTTATCAGAAATATTAGATAACAGTTATATATATATATATATAGAGGAAGCTAACCGGGTTGGGCACCAAGCTCAATGACATGCAATTTTGATGTTATCTGTCCAGCATTAAAGCTCTTGCTTGCGAAAGATATAAGAATAGAAGGATTCTCATTCCCAGGGACCTAATATTAATAACGTAGCAAGTCAAACTACAGTTCAAGATTATATGATAGAATGAACTCACCAAAAAAACAAGTAGTTACCTTAAATTGCGCAAATGACGCAGCATGTGCCTCAAGGGCCTGGCTCCGCTGTTGATCCACAGAAAAAAGCTGCATATTCCCTTTAACCAATTGTTGTCTCTACAGAAGATAAATGATAATGAAAAGATCAGCCAAGAATTTACAGCACGACTGCAATTTTTGATGTCAGTATTCAAGTTAATACGTGGAGCCGTAAACCTACCTCAGGAGAGCCAGGAGCAATTCCAATTAAAACCAACCACTTCTCATTAGGTGAGCACTTATAGTTGATAATTTGATTGTTAGCCAAATTGGCTGTTCTATCAAACATCTTAACCGGCTCAGAATCACCTATAATAAATAGATGCAAAATTAGAAACAAATACACGTTATACGAAGAAGAAGAAGAAAGTTGAACAACGACAACCTTCAATTGACCAATGGTACACGGAATTCTGTGTGACCAGTCCCAACATCTTAGGTGTAATCCACTTCCAAAAGGAAACCTGTAAAACATGAAAAATTGGCAAAAAAATCAAAGTCTATATCAAGTATACAACAGGAAAGATAGTAGGGTTACAAAATTTTGCATCAACTGGCACCTGCTCAGGCATCTGATGTGATTTCAACTTCGCTTTTGCTTCAATGTTAAATATTTGTAAATGATCCTGGGTAGTTCCTGGAACTTGAGCTATATAAAAAGTAAAGAAAAAGGAATAAGAGGTTTTACATATACAATACAAGGAAAAATGTACTCCAAACGATATTTCTGTTCTAATTACTCAAGGCCTGAGATAATACAGAACCACGGGAGAATAACATGTTGGAATAAACCATGGAGACGGTTTATATGCAATAGGACTGAGAATAATCTCGAAGAATGTAGTTACTGTTCCATACTTATAAACACAATATTTCTTTATCAAGCGATACATTACACAGATACAGATACTGCAAGAAAAATAAGGCTAATTCGTCAAACTTGTAAATCATATGGTTTGATTTAATCCAATATAAGGCATGAATAAAAGATGGAGCAAGAAAAAATTAAAAGCATCCTATCTGAAATAGATAGCATATGTTGTTAACAAAACAAAGTAGCAATTACCAACGGTAATTAGGTAAAACACTTCAAAGGGAAACTCTTATGGGTGTTATAACTGATAAACACAACACTGGTTTTTCCGATATAAGAACATAGCCAAATACCTTTTAAGGCAAGGATCCTCGAATTTGGGTTCATAAGAGCAGAATCTGCAGTTATAGGCCTCCTTAGAGGCTGCATCGGCATATTCATGTCTACAATTACAACACTATTTTGTGGTGCCGTCTCTCGTACACAAATATACTTGTCAGACTCCATTGTAACATTTGTAAACGTAATGAATTGCTGATTGATCCCGATGCTCGGAAGCTGGAAAAATTAAAATGAAGCGTCAGGTCACATAGTTCATTTACTTAGTTATGAGATCCGACTCTATAATTACATTGCACTACAAAACGACTTCAAATTCAGGCTCGATACATTAACGAAACACAGATCTGAGCATATTTAGAGAAATATGATCAGATACATGCATTTCCCAAAGTAGAAATCAACGATCGAGCAAAATTCAAAAGTAGGAAACTGAAATCAATCAATCAACAGTCTGACCACAACTTAATAATCAGGAATCAGAGTGTGAAGCAACGGAAACATCTTAATCATTCAAAATCACGCTCGATTACAGGAGATACACATGTCTTTTAAGAGTGAAGAGACAGGAGAACTCACCGTCAGGACCTCCTTCATAGTGATTGGGGCGTTAGCTGCCGCCATGTTTGACCACAGATCGCAGCAAGAAAAATATCCGGGGCCAAAATCAGATCCGCGGCCGAGACGGAACCTTCAATGGCCAGGAGAGAGAGAAAGAGTACCGAGACGAAATAGAGACTGAAGACGAAATGAAATCGCTGCCAGATCTGAGGCAAGTGAACGAGAAATGTGATGGAAGAAGAAAAGGAAAAAATAAGAAAAAATAATAAAAAGATATATATATGTAAGTAATGACGAGTAGCGATCCAATCGGAGCTATACAACACATATAATAAGGCCCAGCTCAAATCTTAATGGGCTTTAAGCATCGGACTAGATTAATATTTAATTCAGTTTTTGGATGCTCGAATTCATTAGGTTTATCCCGGATTTAACATAATCATGATTTAAGCATGGTCGAGATATGACACGTGTAATTTTCTAATTGGTGTTTAATATCTAAGACATTATGTGAAACAACATAAGAAAATAAGCAAAAATAGAAGAAGATCTCTCAATATTTAAAGATAATTAAGGAAGGATTATTTGAAAATACGGTTCAATTTCATATATTTAGATCTCAGAATCGGTGACGACCAAAAACAAAAAGAAGGATCTCAGAATCAGAACAAGTCCTTCTTCTTCTTCTTTAACATTTGTTTTCGTTTTCAAATTCGTGGAGCTCACCATGAAATCGAATCACCATCACAGAGCTCCACTAATTTCTGGGTCTTCCTCATCTTCTTCTTCTTCTTCCTCAACCCACTCTTTTGTCTCTAAGCTTCTCCTTCTCCTTACTTTACTTCCAGTTTCCCTTGCCTGTCTCGCCTTTATCCTCCAATGGCGAGGTGGTGGGCTCGTTGATCCTGCCTCTGCTTCTGTTCGGTCCTCTATCTCGGTTCCTGGAAGCTCTGATCTCAATCACGAGGTGTTTCCCGGCATGGAGACTGTTTCATCTGTCTCCCCAAAGGCTCATCAATCGTCATCTGACTGCTCCAATCTAGTTCGTAGCTCATCTCCTTCATTTCCTTACTATGGTGATTGGAAGTTTGGTGTTGATGCTAGTTTAAAGCCTAAGGTACACTTATATTCCCCTGATTTAAAGTTTTTGAATCGATCCGGACTTCCAAATTCCATTGTTCTTGTAAATCTTACTACGATTTCTAATCTGAAGCATTGGCTCACCGCTTGTTTATCGCCTATTGAAGTTGAACATCTATTTGTTCTTCTTTGGATCATAGAGATTTGAGAAAACCAAAAAGTTGATTCCTTGATCAGATCTGTCATTGCAAAGACACAACTTTTCTTTCCCATATCTGTTTAGGATAATGACATTGCAACTGTTACAGATATGTATCACAACTAGCACATCAGCTGGATTGGATCAGATTCTACCATGGATGTTCTACCATAAGGTTCTAGGTGTCTCCACATTTTTCCTTTTCGTAGAAGGGAAAGCTGCTACGCCGAGTATTTCAAAAGTGCTTGAGTCTATTCCTGTGAGTTGAATTACCTTTTTGGTTTCATTACATAGTTTAGTCCTGTGGGCATAATTTGAATAAGATATTTGTGTTTGAGGTAAATCATTCCCAATAAATGTGGTCTGGTCTTTCAGGGGGTTAAGGTAATATACAGAACGAAAGAGCTTGAAGAGAAGCAGGCAAAGAGGTCAGTAAGCTTAAATTTCATATTTCCGTCAAAGCTTTAGATCGGGAGGGCACCAAGTACATATTTTTGTTTTTGTATGTTCTGAGAATTGTGGTACTTACTACTAATCATTTCACTGTGTTCTTTTTTATATTGCTTCATCAGCCGGATTTGGAATGAGACGTGGCTGGCCTCTTTCTTCTATAAGCCCTGTAATTATGAGTTATTTGTCAAACAATCTCTCAACATGGAAATGGCTATTGTCATGGCAAGGGTAAGTAGTTTCTCAGATCTTATCTGGTTAATTTTGTGCATGTCTCATGTTATTTTCATTTTCTTTTTGGTCTTACTAAATATCAGGATGCAGGCATGGATTGGATACTTCATCTTGACACAGATGAGCTAATACACCCCGCAGGTGCTCGTGAGTACTCATTGAGACAGTTGCTGCTTGATGTTCCTCCGAATGTGGATATGGTTATTTTTCCAAATTATGTGAGTGAAGTTGGATTCAAATTTCTTAATCGCTTATATTCAGCGACTTTTGTGAATGTAGTTCCTTATATGATCTGGTCTCAGCTATAAATTGTTGTTTTGGATTTTGTTATCTTCAGGAAAGCAGCGTAGAACGAGATGATGTCAAGGATCCTTTTACAGAGGTACGTCTCAAGTTTGAATCTCTTTTTACATAAGACAGTAGGTTAAGTTGGAAGAGGTGTGATGTTAACAGTTCTTTTGTTTCTTTTGTTCATGTTAGTTTTACTTCTGAGATATGATTTATGCATGCAGGTGTCAATGTTCAAGAAGAATTACGATCATCTTCCAAAAGATACATATTTTGGAATGTACAAAGAAGCAACACGAAATAATCCAAATTACTTCTTAACTTATGGTAACGGCAAATCAATTGCTCGGATTCAAGATCATCTCCGTCCAAATGGAGCACACAGATGGCATAATTACATGAAAACTCCCAAGTACGTATATCATATATTCAAACATAAGCAAATTTTGTATTGGTTGAGGAACATGATAAGACTTGCTTGTTAGTTAACTATAGAACTATGTAAGTTGCTTAAGGGAGTTAGCACTAGAGTTTAGTCACGGTCCACTGCTTAGTTAATTTTTCTGTTTGTGAAGTTTGTTTAAAACTAACTTGATAATTCTTGCTAGTGAGATCAAATTGGAGGAGGCTGCTGTCCTGCACTACACATATGCAAAATTTTCTGACTTAACATCCAGGCGTGATCGATGTGGCTGCAAGCCTACAAAAGAAGATGTGAAGAGATGCTTTATGTTGGATTTTGATAGATCTGTGAGCATCCTTTTTCTTAATTCTGGAAAATTATTCTTAAAATCTCTATATACCACTTCTTATACCAACGACTGATGCCGTATGGATGATGGATATTGTAGGCATTTATAATTGCATCTACAGCAACTGAAGATGAAATGTTAAGCTGGTAAGAGCTTAAGCTGCACAATTGCATTCTTTGTTGCGATACCTAAGTTTTGACACTCAGTTGAACATACCAAAAAATTTAAGGCCCTATCTTGGTTTCAAAAAGTTTCTGGTCTTGATAAGAGAGCAATATATCCTGTTTAGGTACCGTGAACACGTTGTGTGGGGCGACAAAGAGGTGAAGACGAAACTCCTTAGGAAGGGTATTCTGACTCGCATTTATTCACCAATGGTAAGTCCATACTCAGCAATTCCTTATATAAATTTCTAAAGACAAGCAATGGAATGTGAGTTGTCGCCAAGTCAACTGTAAAAAGTTGCTTACATTGTTGGTAAAATGCAGGTTGTTATACAAGCATTGAAAGAATCTGGTGTCTTCAGCTCGGTTGTCTCATCAGTTTCTACAAATCTTTCAAAGAAAAAGTTCTTATCATCGATTCACACAAGCAACTCATCCAGATCTACTGCATCTGGGTCCCTTCCATCAAATGACAAAAAACCTGAGGGTATCTCTGCAAGACACCTTCTTGAGTTTGAATCAGCCGTCCCTCCTCAATCGCCACCTGGGATGGAACACGCTATATTTGTCTCAGAGGAATAATAATAGGTTTTGTACGCAATCACATTCTCCATCTTACTGATATTGATGATACTAGAAGCAATGGAGTTCTTTGTAGCTTTAGGAAGGCAAGTGAAGTGGGATAAAGAAGACTGAAGAAAGCGGGTTTGAGTGATTCTTCTCGATCGTCTTGAGAGGCATTGGTTCTCTTCTTTCATTTTGCTCTCCTTTCTGCAACTTATTATAGATGAGTTTGCAGCATTTTTCTTTGCCATTGTTACTTCTATGTAAGTTTATTATTGTGTACAGAGTGCAAAGTCCCCGTCATCACATTTTGACTACTTACAGCTCTTTATAACAACGTTACTGTCCTGTATCATGGTCTCTACATGGGCTATACCTAAGCATATTTTGTTTCACATGTTATCCAAATCGATTAAACTGGCCTTAACCGGTAAGTTACACATGTCATCATAAGGATGACACAACCTCGATTCCAAAAACAGGTATGAAGAAAGAGTCAATGGTCCAATTACGAAGATATAGCAGCAGAAAGCGGAGAGTTCCCCATTTTTATAAAAGCAGAGTGTTTTGATGTGATGATTGTTGTCTGAGAGAGATAGAGAGAGATGAACGATGCGGATGTGTCAAAGCAGGTACAGCAGATGGTCCGGTTCATCCGGCAAGAAGCAGAAGAGAAAGCAAACGAGATCTCTATATCAGCTGAGGAGGAATTCAACATTGAGAAACTTCAGCTTCTTGAGTCTGCCAAGCGTAAGCTTCGTCAAGACTATGACCGGAAGCTCAAGCAGGTCGATATCCGCAAGCGAATGTCAGCCTTTTCGCCACTTCTTTTCTCTAACTCCTCCTCCTTTAGGCTCTTTAATTCATTCCATATATGTTTCTCTTCAGAGATTACTCCACGGAACTGAATGCAAGTAGGATTAAGTACCTTCAAGCACAAGACGACGTTGTCATGGGCATTAAAGCCTCTGCAGCTAAAGACCTTCTGCGTGTCTCCAACGACAAGAACCCTTACAAGAAGCTTCTCAAGGGTCTCATCATTGAGGTTTGTTTCTATCACTTCTTTTTCCTCTCACAGTTGACACGGCCTTAGGATTAAAATATATTACTGGTTACAGAGTTTGCTGCGCCTGAAAGAGCCCTCTGTGCTTCTGAGATGCAGAGAGATGGACAAGAAGCTTATTGAATCGATCATCGATGATGCTAAAAAACAGTACGCTGAAAAATCCAAGCTTGCCTCTCCTAAGATCACCATTGACGACAAGGTCTTCCTACCTCCACCTCCTAATCCTAAGCAACCTGATTCTCACGAGGCTCACTGGTATACTTCTTTCCATATCTCGCTTTGTCTCTTTCTTCACCAAATATATATACATGTAAGTGAAGATGGTGTGTGAATAATGAAGCTCGGGAGGGGTGGTGCTGGCCTCTCAAGACGGCAAGATAGTCTGTGAGAACACTTTAGACGCAAGACTTGACGTCGCCTTCAGACAGAAGCTTCCTCAGGTTCGGTCTTGTTGTTTTGGGATATTTTTCTTTTCTTATCATTATCAATCTCTTCCATTAACTCTTCTTCCCATCTCTGCAGATCCGGACCCGCCTTGTTGGAGCTCCACAAACCTCCAGAGCATGATTCTGTCACTTCCAAGTTTACTTAATGTTTTGCTTACACTTCAATAAGAGACACATTTAGGCCTTGTGACACTCTCAAGGATAGTCAATTTTTAGCAGGAGATCAATTGTTTCTAGTCTATTTCATCCATTCATGAGAGAATAACTACTGAAAATGATGCAGAAAATCTACCACGAAGCTATCGAGTTATATATCTTTTACAAATCAATTTTAATTAAAATACTTTTGAGAAATCCCAATCCAATACTCACAAAATTGTTCTCAAGTTATACACTAAAACTCAAGAACCATCCCCATTTTGTTGAGAATGCATATGATATTTACATGTTGTCAGCTACCTTACACATAGATTCTGTTCGGTTCCTACCGGTTTTTCTCTCAAACCTCGACGACCTATATTTGTGGTTAGCCTTCCGCCGCTTCTCTTCTGTAGGTCCTCCACCAAATATCGAAATCCTCCCAATCCCTTTAGACAGTGAAGTCAGCAATGTTCCTCCATGACCTGACTTATTTATCATTCCCTGTTTCATCAAAATCTGCTCCTTCTCTAATTCGCTCAGCCTCACTCTCACCTTTGAGATCTCCAGTTTCAGCTCTTTGTTCTCCCTCCTCAGCGATGCATAAGTATCTCTCGGAGATACAGCTCCGCTCGGAGTCCCGCTACTAAGTATCTGAGATGACAGCAATAGTCCTTCCCCTGACTCTCCTCCTGACATATCATTCTTCATACGCAGCTGTTCAGAGTAAAGGACTCGAACCACCATCTGCACTGGTAGCCGATCGTTTTGAGCCACGTGATTGCATGCTTCCTGTGAAAGTTTCTGAGTGTCTATGAATTTGCAGAGACTCTTGCATTCTTGTTCGTTCAACAACGGATGTCCCTAACAATCATCACAAAGACATTCACACTCGATCAATACAAAAAGTTGCAGAATGAGACACAACTTTCATAATAAAGGGTAGAAGAAAACTGTACCTTTAGAAACATATCAACGGCTCTGTATAGTCCATCATCCATAACGCGTGCGTAATTGGGTAATAACTCTATGAAAGCCATGAACTTTTGCAGACTTAGACACGGGTCTAGTGCAATCTCTGCCAAGTACGCATCCATAATCCGACCCACTTTCAGTAGTGAACTATGGCGAGTAGACGCAACGAGATTCTCCGTCTCGTTTTCGTAACAGCACTCATCTTTATCGTATTGTTCTTCTTCTTCTATTTTGTTCAGAAAAGAGACGAGTATCTTATGGACAGTGTCCACATCGTACATGGAATCTCCATCTCGGACGACAGGTATGAGGAGATCATCGAGAGAAACTGTTTCTAGCTGCTGAACGATTCTCCGTTCAAGCTCGAGCCTGCAAGATTTGGCTACGTCTACGGTAATCCCAACCCTCAGCATTCCGAAGAGGAAACTTACAGGGACTTTGTCATTCGGGAAAAGACTAACAATAGCTTCAACGACATTCCTCTGCTCGTTCTCAAATGTACCCGAATCTAGCTTGGTCCGCTCCTTGCAGTTTCGAATACCCTTCAAAGATTCTTGAGCGTAATGCATCAGAGACGTGATGATAATCTCTGAACGCAAGCCTGTTCTCGCCATCGCTGAGACAACTCGTGCATAATAGTCAATCCTCAGAGCAGAGAGGTCCTCGATCCACCACACTTGACTATCTCCTCGATTGTGTTCCGCTGACTCGTTACCACCGTTCAGCCGTGATAGCCCCAACACTAACTGCTCTCTGCAAGCGTTCACAGCGATAGCGTCCACGCACCTTTCAGGAATGTTGGCACTTTCAACAATGTCTTGAGGGTTGACTGTCTCGCAGGAACACAGGACTTCCACAGACTTCTCAAGACTACGAAACACTACTTGCTCGAGATAAAACTCGGCCCGTGCGATCAAATTATCTTCTTTAAAGTCCTCTGTCATCTCAAGATAACCAGCTGCACAGCAGAGAGCAGCCACATTGGAGATAGTGATCTCGAAGTTGATGCCATAGCAGAACTTCATGGCGAGCTCAAACGTCTTAGACCCACCTGGGAAGTCCTTAAGCTCTGTATGAGAGAGTTTTGGAGATGATTCCTTCATCTCTGCCACAATTTTTCTGATCTTTCCACACCGAGCCACCAATGGAAACTGCATAATTCTTTCAAACTCCATAAACTGAATATCGTCCAGCAGTTTGCGTGTGTAAAGAAAAAAAAAAAAAAACAGATCACTTACCTTGTGGAGTAAAAATGGCTCTCCATCAACAACAATTGTGATATCTCCCGCAACGTCTGAGAATATTCTGCAAATTTCATTTATAAACCGGGGAAGTAATAATATCTGTGGGATTGCATAAAAGGTAGAAACTTTGACATGTTAGAACAAAAGAGAAAGAGAACAAACCGAGTGGCAAAGGAGTTGGAGAAGATAGGACCAGAAGTTGAAGAAGACGAAGCAGATTGAGGGCTTTCCGATACAAAACTCATTATGAGCTTGACAATGAAAACGACTCAGAATTTGAGGCGGAACCTTTAAATTAAGGTTGGAAGGAGAAAAAAATAATATGAAAGTGGAATTGCTTGTACAGCAATTATATCAATGCCTAATCACTTTTTTGGAGTTTATCCATATAAGAAGAATAGAAGAGATTATCTTGGTTATAATGTGCAATTTCCTTTTTTTTGAATGGGATTTGACAAAAACACAAATGATTATTTTCGGAAATATTTTATATTTGGATATGAAATATATACATTTTTTTGTAAGATCTGTAGAAAGATGTGTACTGAGTATTTTTAATAGGCCGAAATCTTGTGGTGAATCGAGATCTATGAGATGATAAGTTGAGGTTCGAGGTATGATGAGTTGAGATCAAGACATGTTGAACTATTGTCTTCTCTCAATTTTTTGTATTTTCGTGGGTCGAAAGGGGATTGGAAATCCACCTCCAACCAATATAGGTTTTGAACACGGTAATACCGTTTGAAACAACCGTTTGGAAAAAATGAGCGGTTGAAACGAAGTTGGTTTGAAATAATTATTCTAAAAAAGTAAGTAATTACATATAATTTAATATTTTAATATAAAAGTAAATATATAAATTATAGTTACTATATTTAAAATAATATTTTATATTGGTAATAATAAATTTTCTAAATATAAATGAATGATTTTACTTTTTAACACAATGTGAATTATATATTCCTTTTGAATCAATGTAAAAATAAATGATCATTTCTATCTATAAACGATAGTCATTTCTCAAACGTTCGTAAATAGCTCTGTTTGTTAACGACTTTTTTAAAAGATTAAAAAATAGGTTTAGACGATATTTTCTGAAAAGTCGTTTGCAAATGGTCATTTCAAATAAAATAATGATTGGTAACAAATAAGCATTTGTTTACAAACACCCTTTTTGTATAACCAATCAAAGCCTTTCTTTTATGTGAAATCCGAAATTTAAAATCATAAAAATCTTTTCAATTTCGTAATCTTGACTCCAAACATATAAAAAAGGTAAAGATCTGTGCTTTTATTTGGGTGATAAATAAGTATGATTCAGAGCACGTGAGAAAAAGAAAGGAGAGAAGGAATTTGTGAGGCACGGAGCTCCATAAAGACTCAATTATATAGTCTATTGGGGACTACACAAATAACACACTTTCACTTTACTTATTGAGGTCTCTATTACAACCTCCGCTCCACTCCAATTTTCTATCTAGTCTCTGTTCACTTAACTACCCATGAACCCTACTTTGTCACCTCTACATATGGTTTGTTGCTGATTCCAGATGAGTAATCCTTGTCGGTGTAATATCCATCCAAGAGCAGCAAACAAATGGGATAAGGACACGGTCAATAGACCATCTTTAGATTATAATCACTAATACTATTCAGAGCTTCCGTAGACACCTTTAGTCAACTCCAATCACTATTTGGTGTGTTCTTATTGGAGCTTTACTTGATTCCTATTATTATTATTTCCAAATTTATATGCAACTTTCGTTTCTGCAAATATAATGTAATTAGAACTGGATGATGTAGAAGCTGAGTACTATCCAAAGAGAAATTTGTAAGCAGAAGATTGTTGCCTAGATTAACTTTTATACATGTAAACAAACTGTTATACATCTTTTCAGTTTCGAGACTGCTATGTAGCTTTGGACAAAGCTTCTATTATATTAATGATGCATTATATTTTCACACTTTCTTTTTGCCAACATGTAAGTAGCTAAGAGGACTTGCTACATTTTAGACTTGCATAGAAGGATCAATATAAGCTACTGATGTTAAACTAAAATGAGACATTGCGGATCAATTTGTGAAATAAAATGACAGAACAGTAATAAGATAGGAATAATGAAAACAAAAATCAATGTATCCAAAATTCTTTTAAAATCAAAGAGTGAAACATCTCTCTCTCTCTCAAAGATAAATTATTCCATAAGAAAAAAAAAGTTTGGCGTTATAAAATTTGTAGGGCACCTGCCTCCCTAAGTCTCAAACATAAAAATTTCATCAACATCTCAGTTTATTGCGAGTCTTAAACCGCAATTAAAATCCAATAAAAGGAGAAAGAGCCTAGGAACCTCCACCTCCGAACTTCTTACCGAAGATAAGTAACTGCAATTTGTCGTAACCAGAAAGCACACCAGCACCTGCAACAGCACGAAGAATGTTGGCACCAGCTCCCTTGAATAGTGACTTGGCTCCTTCGTTTTTCAGGATCTGGGAGAAAGCATCCATGGAACTCTTGTACTTGACAGCTTCACCAGACGTCATCATCATTCTTCTTCGGACTGTGTCAATTGGGTAGGAAGCAAGACCAGCACCATTGGTAATGACCCATCCAAGGGCAAAACTAGCGAAGAAACTGTCCTGAAATTACCCAAATGGAATAACCACAACATGTCAGAAACAACCCAGCTGTTTGTATAATAGACCAATAGTGTCAGAGAGAGACGACTTGACAAACCTGTAGGTTTCCAGGGAGAAGTGGCTTCACAGAGTCGTAAAGTCCAAAGTACAGACCACGGTAAACAATGATACCAACACAAGAGATGTTGAATCCACGGTAAAGACCAGCAATACCATCAGACTTGAGTGTCTTTCTGTAGACATCAACAAGACCATCAAACTGTCTGCCACCACCTTTCTTTGCAGCCTTGGCATCATTGGCTAGACGAGTACGGGCAAAGTCAAGCGAGTACACAAACAGAAGGGAAGAGGCACCAGCACATCCTCCAGATGCCAAGTTACCAGCAAACCACTTCCAGTAACCATCTCTGTCTTTCTTCTGGTTGAAAAGTCTTTTGAAGTAATCTTTGAAAGCAAAGTTCAAGGCCTAGAATGGACAAAAAAAAAGCAGATTAGCAAAAAATTATGTTGAATCAAAAGCTATAAACAAAAAACAAAGAGGAATAAAGTCAATTTACCTGAGTGGGGAAGTAACGGATGACATTGGCGGTGTTTCCTCTCCATAGAGAACCAAATCCTTCATCCTTTATTGTCCTGCCAAAACAATCACCAATACCCTTGTAGGGCTCAGAAAGCCTGCCAGCTTTAATCATCTCATCCTGGTTCTGAATCAAAAGCTTGATACGCTCGATAGGAGCAGCAGCAGTTTTTGAGACGGCAGCAGAAACACCACCCATCAGAAAATCAATAGCAAAGTTGGTTAGCCCTTTCTCTCCTGGAGCTTGGACAAACACTGGAGAAGCAGTTGTTGTCATCAATCGGGATGTGACTGGAAACTGAAATGCAGCATTGGAGTAGTTTCCATAGGTTGCATGTCTTTGATGCATCGAAGGCCTCTGGTAACCCACTTGGATGTCCCTGGAAAGACTTGAACGCATGAACTGTCCAGCAGCTTTCTGCGCGATGGTAGGGTGCTGCACTTGATCAACCATTTTGAAATCTGCAAAATTACAAACCATTAATGAAAACAGACATGGGAATTATGCTGCAAAATAACCTAAGCATATGTAAGAAGACAGCTATTTCAACAACAACAAAATGAAACACAGAATAAATGGAACGCACTAGTAGAATTCTCATGCACTAAATACAGAGCTTTAAAATTCAAGCAACATCGAGAACATATAAGAAACAGCTTTTCTCAACAAACCAACCCAAGATTACAGGAAAACAGTGAACAATTGAAATGTTCGAATACAAATCACGCATTATTTGGAGTTTAGATATACTCTAAAGAGAAAAATATGAGAACTATTATCACTCCTAAGTCGATTGAATGAAAGTAGAAAAGGAGAAAAACAGATTAACCAGAATATACAATTGCATATGAGATCTGGTAAACCAATCGAAATCAACTTCTTGCTTCACAACAATAAGAGTTTTTCGTCAAAGGAAAACTTCAGATCTACTACGTTATAAACTAGAGACCGCAGATCTAAAGCATTTAGAGGATTTTAGTGAGCAGCAGATTGAAAAAACGCAGAAAAAGATGCAGATCTATAAAACCGAGATTTCAAAATTGAAGTCGCTCCGATCGGATTACAGTCAAGCAGATCTATAAGTCGAAACAGCTCATAAACCTAACAGATCTAAGAAATGAAACACAAATCCAAGAATCGTGGATAAAAATGATATAAACTAAAACGAAATTACAAAGCATCACAGATCTGGAATAAACAAGCCATACCTAGGAGACGAGATGAAGGAGCAAAATATCAGGATCTAAACTCCGCCTTATTCTCACGGAGATAAGAGGCGAAGCAAGAGCGAGAGATACTTTTTTTCTCTGTGGTGAAGAGGCGAGCTTTGAAAAGAGCAATTGTTTGCCCTTATATCGTCTCGAGAAATAGGGTCACAGAGTCGCTGTCGTCATTTCCCTAGTGGGGACGAGTGAATAATCTAATGTATACAGAAGCATTTTAAGCCTTGCTGTTGCATATCCGTTGGATCATATAGATTTGGAATATAATAGCTTAATAGCCGTTGATTAAGAATACTTTTTCTCCTTCGTTGATGGTCAAATGTTGCTTCCTAGCCGTTAGATCTTATCGCTTTTGGTCTGTTACGAATCTGGAGCGTCATTTGGCTTCGCTGGGGCATATAATGGACGGCTGGAATGGTTGCGTTGATATTATGTTGTCTACCATACCGAATCAATTTGCAAAATTGATTTTTACATAAAAGTGTGATGTGTTGAATTGTATTTTCAAGCACGTTTTATTTTCTACATGAAGCATGATATTTGTGTAAATATTTGTTTATAAGCTGACATTAGAAGGGTTTATTTCAGATATAGATATAAAAATTTATAAAATTCTGAAAATTTCTGCAGGATTCTATTGTCATTTACATTTTATTTTTTCTGCATGAAACATGTTATTTTTTCTTACATTTACAAAAATCCACTTTAAAATCTAGAGTTCTAATTTTAAAAGTTTTCTTTTGTCAACTCAATTTATATTATAATAAAGATTGAAGTCAATGTGGAGATACACCATCTACGAAGATACAATCAGAACTCTTGATTTTAAAATGGATTTTTGTAAATGTAAGATAAAATAAAAAAATTTGAGTAAGATTTTATGTCTTTATATTTTAGAAAGAAGTTCGTTATAAAGCAATTCATACTCAAATCATCTTTAGTGTTAAATAATGAGATATTATTTAACATGTTATTTTAAATACAATTTATAAATGATAGAACGAAAAATTATAATTTCAAAATCAATATTTGAATACACCATAATGTTGTAAAATATTTAAAATCTATTAGAATAACATCTCCAATACAATAAGATTTCCAATAAACTACAAACTCGCACCAAGGTTTTTTTTAATTTGGTAGTTATGAAAATTTAGCATTTGTTCTCCTACTACATTTGGTGGATTTTACAATTGTTGACAAAAATATTAAAAACCCATCAACCTGCCCTCGTACTAAATTATTTACTTATAATAATATATTTTTTTTTTTCAAAGTGATATATTTCTACAAGTGACTTTTAGTTTATGGGCAGGTGGTAAATATATTAAAACAAAGTGTACTTTGCAAATGGACTTTATTCCAGTGGCTATTGATAAATTCACTAAAGGCTGACGTACATGTACAACTAGAGATAGAATCTCATCGCCTACGATTTATGTAGGAATTTGGCAAATAGACTGGACTTTGTGGGCTATATTGATATTACTATTGAACAAAAAAAATAAAGTGCACTTGCATCTCACTCTCTACATATATATTTCAAATATATTTCTATTTAAAAATCTTTAATTACATACGATATTTTTATATATATGAAAGGTTATTTTTAAACCTAGTCAAAATATTCTCCTTTGGTGTCCGAATGTTTTGAAAGTGCCCTCGCAGTCGAATACCTTTGAACTTTACATAAAGCCACGAATCACATGTTGTGTTATTGTTTAAGTCATTTTAAAAGTCTTATAAAACACGCTATGTTTTGGCGAAATAGAAAGTCAAATATAGTCTATAATGTAAACAACATCGTGAGAGGGCCGGCGAGTAAAAACCAAACAGTATGGCTCCCCAAAAATCACGACCCTTATTTTTGAGAGCGTGAAAAAAGCAACTTATAAGAGAATCAAAGTCCAGAGAGGCTCAGGTGAAACTTTTAAAAGGAACCAACAATAACAAGCAGATTCATTACTTGTCAACTACTTCAATCAGACTGGG
This sequence comes from Lepidium aucheri, assembly GCA_900406435.1. NCBI lineage: Eukaryota > Viridiplantae > Streptophyta > Magnoliopsida > Brassicales > Brassicaceae > Lepidium > Lepidium aucheri. Next base: position 28,964 of record OVBA01001107.1, on the reverse strand, counting down.
CTCGTAGTCGCTTGGGGCTACAAATCCATGGAGGTTCATCACTGTTGCAGCTACATTAGCAAGCCCAGGTGTGTCGATATCCTGTCTGAACTTAACTCCTGCTGACAAGCCAGGCCCTCCTATGGCAATTGGCACCTACACACGCATTATGTCCAAATACCACATAAGATTTAACAACCACTTCTGGTAAAAATCCTCTCATGCTCAGTTGCAACTTCCAAAATTTCAGTCATAACGCAAATTGTATTGTTATTGCTAGAACTTACTGGTTTTAAGGTGTGAGAGGTAAGAATCTGAAGTTTCCCCTCCTTATCAAGAGCAGGCTTGCCAGATTTGTCCCTTTTAACCATGTCCTCAGCATTTCCATGATCTGCAGTCACAACATATATCCCTCCCACCTGGTTTATAGCATCAAGGATTGTCTGCAAACCGGATACCAACACTTAGTGAGTAGTTGCTACTAAGAACGGTTTCTACGATTTCCATGTCATCAATTTAATTGAAGCCCATACCTTCACTGCAAGATCAGCAGCTTCACAAGCAACAACAGTTGCTTCAATATCACCGGTATGTCCAACCATGTCACCATTTGGAAGGTTAACACGTACCTGACAGTTCAATCACACCAAAATTCAGAGACCGAAGATTGTTAAAGGGTTGATACGGTAAAGTAAGAGAATACATCTTACCTGGTCAAACTTGCCACTAAGGATAGCATCCCTTGCTTTCTCGGCAATTTCCAGCGCTTTCATCTTCGGCTGGACATTGAATGATATTCCACTATCACTTGGAATCTCAACGTACTGTTCTAACTTTTCGTTGAAATATCCAGAGCGGTTGCCATTCCAGAAGAAGGTGACATGGCCAAACTTAACAGTCTCACTGTTTCAGTAGAATGAATTATGCATGAGTCAAACGCTGAGATTTTCTTAATTCCATGCAATATACCCTTCCGGTATATTAGTATACTACAACAATTCGCTAGTTTTACTAAGCAAGAAACCCCAAGCATGAACTAGACAACTAACGAGCAAGAATAGAAGACGCATCTATCTAAACCACATAAATTTTCCAACTAAAAGTACATAGACTCTCAATTGAGGAAACAACAATAGAAGACAAACACACGACTGGAACAATAGATGAGATAAAGATTTAAGAGATTTAAAGTTAACCTGCAAGCAAAAGTACGGATGCCATTGTGTGCCAGATATTCACCAGAAGTTCTATCAATCAATGGTGGAGAAACAAGATAATGGCTGGGAAGCTTCAGCTCTCCATCATATTCGAGCATTCCTGCATAACGAATCTTTGGAACTCGTACACGATCAAACTTATCGAAATCTTTATATTCAAGCGCCTTGGCATGCATGACCATTCGGTCTGCACGGAAATTGAAGGTGACAACTGCGTCACCATCAACAATTGGACCCACAGTCTTTCCACTATCATCAACAATGACAAACGGAGGCAAATACTGGTCATTGGCACCAGGTTCTGCCCTCAGTGTCTTAACAGCTTCAAGAGCGCTTTTGAATTTGTGGGGAGCTTCTCCAAGAACTTGAGCATCCCACCCTCGTTTCACAACAGTCCAATCATTCTGCAAGTGAGAAAAACAGTATTCCATTATAGCAACAGCAGAGATTCGAAGTAAAACCTAATCCATTTCCCAATTCAATGAAGAATTCAGAAATCGAAATGAAAGTGACTTCACACCTCATAACGGTCCATTGTGACATACATGCGACCTCCACCAGATGCAACCTGAGCATCAACACCTTTAGAACGTAAATTAGCGAGTTCAGCTTCAAGAGTTTCAACAAATCCAACACTGGATCCGTCCAAAACATCCCGACCATCAGTAAGAATATGAACGCGAATTCTCTTAGCACCGCGTTCTGCGAAACCCTTTAACAACAACTGCGCAAACAAAACAAAATTCCATTAAGTTAACTAAACCCAACATTTCAAGAGTAAGTGTAGAGATGTCTAAGAAGAAGAGATTTGGGTACCTGCAGTTGATCAAGGCGAGAGTGGACACCACCGTCGCTTAGGAGACCAATGAGGTGCACTGTACCTTTCTCGAAAGATTCAGAAATGTATTTGAAACCTTCATCTTCGAAGATTTTCCCTGACTCAAGAGCCAGATCAACAAGCTTAGCACCTTGAGCGTAAATTCGACCGGCTCCAAGAGCATTGTGGCCAACTTCACTGTTTCCCATATCGTCTTCGCTAGGGAGACCAACGGCAGTACCGTGAGCTTTGATTAGCCTCCATGTGTCAGGTTTTCCCTGTGGAAATCAAACCGTTGAAATCTCCAAAATCGGAATCTAGCAAAATTATTGAGAAATTTGCGGGAAAAAAATATAAAAAAAATTCAAAAAAAAACTGAAACATACATTTTTTAGGGAATCCATGGTAGGAGTTGGAGCTTTATGGATGCAATTGTATTGATCAGGATCAGATTCACCCCATCCATCAAGAACAATCAACCCGATCGTTTTACCCTTAGGAAGCTTAGGATGGTCCTCAAGTTTCCAGTTAACGGCAGAGGTACCCATAGCTGGATTCAGATCCACTCTTCGGTGAGGAAATCAAAGGTCAAAGGAACAGATCTGAAAAGTGCGAGAGAGGAAACGAAAGCTTACCAGAGGAAAAACAGAGAAAAAGCTCACAAAGAGTCGTATGGAGATTCGCAGAGACGCAGAGAGTGATGTGGTTTGGTATGTATGGATAGTTTGAGCTAAAAAACTGACAAAATATGAGGTATAAAAGAGAAATCATGACGTGGTTCAATTTTAATAGGCTTTTGCTTTGGGCTCAAGTTAAGAATGTCAAGCCCCATAAAATGGAAAATTCTAGTTTCGGTCGGTGTTGATAAATAATTCGAATGTTCTAGATCATGCGGTATGTAATATGCGGCATGCAAAAAGTCAAAAAGTGAAGGAAAAATTAATAGTTAACCGAAACAATCGAACCGGAGAAACCAAGTAAACCTAAATGTTTAACCTGATTTTTAACTAAAATTTGATCAATTTTGTTTAGTTTTATCCAATTGTGAGGCATTTTACGTTTTGGGAACGTCTCCGATACGGGGACGTTACAGGGACTTTGTGGAGACGTTTTCATCGCGTTTAGAAAAATAGGAATGTGAATATTATTGGGGATGGTTAGTATGATTTAAGGAACGTTTCCAAAACGTTTTAGATGTAAATTAAAAATTTAGATAAGTAAAATTAAATTTTCCAAATAAATTTAAAAGAAAAAAGTTAAATTCCTAAATAGATTGATCTGAATCATCACATAATACAGAAGTCGAAATCGAATCATCACATTATATAATTCGACTCTTCGTCATCCACTCATTGACATTGTTACCTCATCGACATCATTGTCAAAGATGCTCAAAAGACCTATAAGGCTACTACGTGACGTATTTGCATTACTCATTGCGACGCAGGTATGTGATTATCTACCATTGTTTGATTTATATTTTGATGGCTTGACTTGTACCGGTGTATTTATTCTCTAGTATACATCGTGATTCTAATCTACTTGTGATTCTAGTCTACTTGCTAATTTTGTTCATCGTGATTCTGGCCTACTTGTGATTCTAGTGTACTTGTTAATTTTGTTCATCGTGATTCTAGTCTACTTGTGATTCTAGTCTACATGTTAATTATTACATTTAGCATTCCTTGACAAATTTACTCTAATTTTGTTCATGTGTGATGTTTGTAGGTTTCAATTCATTGATTGTGACATCTCAAGAACAAAGTAGTACTCCAATTAGTTCTAGTGGTATCCTATTGATTGTGGTGGATCAGATCAGACTCAGAGTAATCCAATCGGACAAGCTCCATTATGGAGTTATGTGACAAAACTAGGTAAAATAGGAGCAGTTAGAGGAACTTGGAAATTTCAGTGCAATATTTGCAATCTGTAGTGGATCTTATTCTCGAATTAAAGCACATCTTATTGGATTAAAGAATGCGTGTATTTCTTTGTGTAAAAAAGCAACTATGAGTGCTAGGGCTGAAATGCGCAAGTTAGAGGAAGAGTTTGAGAAGCAAAAAAAGAAGTCAGGTCCTAGAGAAATTCCTTTGCCTTGTGAATCTCAAAAAGAAGTAGATGCTTTGTTTAAGAAAAGAAAGTCTAGCATATCTCCTTTAGCTAGAGCGTTTGGCATTGAAATGAAGGACCAACTCGACCAAGAAATTGCTAGGATGTTTTATACTAGAGGCCTGTCATTTAATCTTGCGAAGAATCCACATTACTATAGGGCGTTTCGGTTTACTGCTCACAACAAAATTGATGACTATGTACCTCCTGGTTATAATAAGTTCAGAACAACCTTACTGCAGCAAGAGGAAGCCCATGTCGAGAGGTTACTAGAACCACTTAAATTAATGTGGAAAGAAAAAGGAGTGACGATTGTGATAGATGGATGGAGTGATCCTACAAGAAAACCTTTGATCAATTTCATGGTTACTTCTGAGAGTGCTCCTATGTTTCTGAAGGCTGTGAATTGCTTTGACGAAGTGAAAGACAAGTTTTTTATTGCTGGTTTGATGGAAGAAGTTATCAAGGAGGTTGGTCATGAGAATGTCGTGCAAAAAATAACTGATAATGCAGCAAATTGCAAAGGAGCTAGAGAGATTATTGCATGTCTGTTTCCTCACATCTATTGGACACCATGTGTTGTCCACACTCTTAATCTTGCATTTAAGAATATTTGTGCAGCAAAGAATGTGGAAAAGAACCAGGACGTGTATGATGAGTGCAGTTGGATAACAATCATCAGTGATGATGCTCTCGCAATCAAACATTTCAACATGAACTATAATATGAGATTATCAATTTTCAACAGGTTCTCTCCTCTGAAGTTGCTTTGAGTTGTTGATACTCGTTTTACTTCTGTTACTGTGATGCTTAAGAGATTGAATCTTATTAAAACGAATCTTCAGTCCATGGTCATACATGAGAAATGGTCCTCTTATAAAGAGGATGACACTAGGAAAGCAACCTTTATTAGGGAAAAGGTTTCGAATGAAGATTGGTGGGATAAAGTCTCTTATATTCTAGATTGCACAAGGCCGATATATGACATGATCAGATTTTGTGACATCGATAAGCCATGTCTTCACTTGGTATATGAGATGTGAGATTCCATGATTGAGAAGGTGAAGATTGAGATCTATAAGAGAGAAAAACTTTCGATGACTACACTTGTCCATTCTATGATGTGGTTTATAGAACTTTGATGGCTCGTTGGGCAAAAAATAACACTCCTCTCCATTGTCTAGCCCACTCTTTATATCAAAAGAATTATTTAATTTCATAAAAGTTAGTAATTTAATATGTTAGTAATCAAGTATATGATGGTTTAGATATGCATGCGTTAGTAGTTTTACATGATCATGAAATTCACTTATTTCTAAGATCTTTTAAATTATGATTCGTATCATTAGTATGCATAAAGTACGTTAATAACATCACTTAGTTGTTGTTTAGTATTTTTTCTATTATTATATGGCAATGATTCTATTATTGTTAGTTATGTTTTTTCTATTATATTTTTTAGCTTATATTGTTTTATTTTCTTGTTTACTTTGAAGGTGTTATAGTGACACATGACTAAATGAGGATTCTACAAGAGTTGTTCCACATAGGGATGCATAAATATCTAGTGAAAAAAGGAAATGTTTTCGAAGATTGTATCCTAATGATGATGATCACAGTAGGGTCATGAATGAGTACGCATTATTCTCGATGAGGACTCATCTTTTTGAAGATCTATCATGCATTGCAATGATGTCTGACATGCCAACTTTGGTGCTTAGACACTTCTTCTCCAAGGTTTAGCTTTTAAGTTGCTAGGACAACCTAGTTCTTCTTCTTGCTGTGAACAAAATTGGAGTACTTACTCATATATTCACTCATTAAGGAGAAACAAGTTGAATTCAAGTCGTGCTCAGGACTTGGTTGACATCCACAACCATCTTTGTCTTTTATTAAGGAATTCCAACGATCAAAGGACCAAGATGTGGGATGTCGGTGAAGATGTGTTTGATTCCATGGAAGATATAGGATTCCTGGAGATGGAAGGCCTCACACTAGATGAACCAGATTTGGAAAATGAGTTAGTTCAATATAATTGATTAGCTTTATCTTTTATTTATTGGGATTTATGAACGACTTTAGCTATTTTATTGGTACTCTATGAGACTTATATATATATATATATCTATTTATACATTATAATATGTGCTAAGTACCCATGTTGTCCCTGTTTTTATAAAGTTTGAGTTTTGTTGCCTTTTGTCCCCGTTTCCGTCCCCATTTTTTGTTCTCGTATCCGTTCTGGTACAACATAAACCAATAACCCCAAACTAATTTTAACTTTTTTGGACCAAATTGAACTAAATTTTTTTGGTTAATTAGATCAATAAATTTTAATTTTCAAATGCAAGCATACTTTAATCTAGTAGCAAGCAGTGAATTCACTAAAGATAAATGCGCTTATACATCCAGGATCAAGTTCCACTGCATACATTATTTAAAAATTTGGCTAATGGGCCAACCAATTGTAACCTAATGTTAACAAATTTTTTTTTTCAAATATTAAATTTTACCATTTATGTAAAATTTTGAAATTGAATGTCATAAAAAATATTGTAAATGTGGATATTGAACTACTTGAAAAAACAAACATTTTATCGAATCCAAAGTAAATTGAATCTACACTTAAATTTGTATATTACATTCTTTTTGTTAATATCATGTGAACAAATACATATATTTTTTCTCTTCATACAAACACAACTATTTAGAATCAAATTCAAATAAAGATAATCGAAAAAGTGATATTGCGTCTTATCATTCAAGGTTTTAGTTTTTTTATTTCTCTAAAAACTAGGAAAAATTGGTTTTTAAGAAATCAAAAAGTAATTCAAAAACTAAAACCAAAATCTAAAAGCTAAAATATAGAATCGATTAACATACGAGGTTTCATACGAACCCTCTTGGGACTTCCAGTCCCGCCCATCGATAGATTCTCCAAGTTTAACGGGATACAAATGTTATGTGGACGGGTTCTGGAAAGATTCAGAATACTATTCGGGTGAGAGTTGATATGCTTTCGAGATGCAGCTACGTGCCTATGTATGAGTGTGTGAGGAATTCGTCGTAGCTTTTCCGCTCTATATTCTGAGTTCGAAACAGTGCTTTGGGCAATGACGTGCTTGATGGAGATGAACATCACCGAAGTGACAATAACATACGACTGCTCAGAAATTTTGAAGATAGTCTCTTTCCCAGATAATTGACCGGCTTTCAAAGAGTATCTTGAAGACTTCATCCATCTCAAAAGTTTCTTTAGTGCTTTTTCCATATTTTGTATACCTCATCTGTAAATTATAAAGCTGATCTTTTTGCCTGTTTGATTAGAAGATTCTTAAGTAATTTATTTTCTGTAGATGCTACCAAACTGACATTCTCACATTTTTCAATAAAAATTATCCAAATTGACTAAAAAAAATTATAGAATCCCGAAACAAAAAATAAAAAGCAAAAACTAGTGCATCCATTCATTGCCTAAATCTAAATCGACACCAAACTTTGAAATTTGAGTTGAGTCAAAAAGCTAAACTCAAATTTAAGAGTACATTTCACCATGCTATTTAATGATTTCACAAGACCAGTATTGAGGCTAGTAAACAATTTCTAATGGGCCAAAGACTAAAATGCTAAACCCATAGATCAATGAAAATTGAAGATAATGGGCCTGTTTCTTTTGTCAAAGTGGAGTGATATATAAATAGTTGTAGTCATGTAGATTTAATATACGTACAGTATATAGAAAAAGATAGTTTAAGAGAGAACGATACAGATAATAAGGTAGACGGACAACTGTTACGGCGAAATTGAATGCCGCAATGTAACGATATGATTGGTCGATAAGGAAAGTGAAAAAAAAACTAATTTTATGGAATATAATTTAGTTTTAAATGTGAAAAGAGAAAAAATAAGATGAACAGGCTGTATAATTTTTGTGAACAAATGGGACTGACGACAACACTCTTCTTCTCCTTTTTGTCCTTCTCTTTCTCTCTCTCTTTTCCACCGGCGACCATTAATTCTCTCTCTTCCTCTTCTCCATTGTCATTGCTTCAAACCCTCATTCTTTGATTTCTTCTTCTGTCCACAAGTTTTCTCCTTTTTGCCCCTTTTTTGTTGACCTCTTCTTCACTCTCAGACGTGACGGCGACTTTTTATTACTGAGTCTTACAGCTTTGACTCGCCCTGGGGATTTTTTTAGCTCCAGAGGCGAAGAAATCTACCAAACAATGGGGGTTCTCTGTTGGCTTCAGGTGTTTTTGTTGATATCTCTCTGCTTTTCTCGTGTTTCTGCTCAATCTTCAGTCAATGCGTCTTCTTCTTCTCTGGATTCTCTTCTACAAGATTACTCTTTTAGAGCTTTTGTTCGTCCTCGTACCGGCATTCTCTATGAAGCTACTGTTCCTTCCAATTTGACTGGAATTAAACTCGCAGCTATGAGACTCAGAAGTGGAAGCTTTAGAAAACGAGGAGTTACTCCGTTTAAAGAGTTCACAATTCCGAGTGGCGTAATTGTGAAGCCGTATGTGACAAGGCTTGTTTTGGTTTATCAAAACCTAGCTAATTTCTCTCACTTGTATTACCCTTTGTCTGGTTATGATTTTGTCGCTCCTGTGTTGGGTCTTCTCGCTTACGATGCCAAGAATCTCTCAGCCACTAATTTGCCATCATTGGATTTAAGGGTGTCTAATGGTTCTATCAAAATCAACTTCTCTGATCTGGAACCTCTCCCACAAGGGTCTAGTGCTAAGTGTGTTAGATTCGATTCACAAGGTAAACCGAGTTTCAGTGAATCGACTCAACCTGGAAACACATGCGAGACTGAGCATCCAGGACATTTCTCTGTTGTGGTGAAATCTGTAGCTTCTGCTCCAAGTCCAGCTCCTCCAGAGAGTGAGAGTAGGAAGAAGAAGACCTCTGATTCCAATTCCAAAACTTGGATCATAGTTGGGTCGGTGGTAGGTGGATTGATACTGTTGGGGCTTTTACTGTTTCTGATATTGCGGTGTCAGAATTACAAGGAGAAGGAGAGAATGAGGGAAATGGAGAGAGCTGGAGAGACAGGGGAAGCTCTGAGAATGACTCAGGTTGGAGAAACAAGAGCACCAACAGCTACAACGACTCGTACACAACCAATGCTTGAAACTGAATACGCAGCTTAGAAAACATTTGTGTACATCATCATTGTCATTATCTGTTCTTCATCAATTATTCTTCCTTTGGTAAAGTGTTTTCTGATTATTTTTTTCTTTGTGGTTAGCAAGTTGATACTTCCACATTCATCTTGTTTCTCTGCTGGTGATAAGAAAATAAGTAATATTGTTTTCTTTTCTTTTTTTGTGCTCTCAAATTCACAAACTTTTGTGGTCTCTCCAAAAAAATGAAAAGATTTGGATTGTTTCTCAGTGCATTTATTTTGTTTTTTCTAACTAGTTCTGCTGTAAAGCGTTCATCTCTTTGTAATAATGTCAAAATCTTTTGTCTGACAAGTAAACAGTTGAAGAAGATGAATGAATATCCTCCATAATCAAATCTGTTGCATTGAGCTTAGCAATCTTCAAAAGGTACTAGTTTGTTCTTGAGATCCGCATGACTCTAATTTCAATATTTGTTGTAGCTATATGTTTCATACAACTTAAGATATCTTAGATTACATGATCACCATTAACTAACTGATTTTGGAACTATGGATGACTGTATTTGTAGAGTTCCACTTGTCTCTTTATAGTTTCTCTATTTTTTCTTTAGAAGATGGCTTGGCCATGATAGGAGCTGGTTTATATTACAGAGTCTTATGTTAACATCTAGAGTTGTCTTGTTAGCACTGTCTGTGAAGTTCCAGCTCGTTCATGTGGTTATTACATTCTACATTTTAGAAAGGACCATTTTGCATCCAGGTATGTGACAATATGCAAAGCTGCAAATCGTTGTTCTGAACAGAATTGGAAAAAAGTTTGAGTCAATGTTAATACATGACTAGATTTGCCTGGCTTAGGCCTTTTTGTGGTGTCTTACTCATATAAAAAGGAATGCCATAACGACAATGGTAATGGCTTGTTTAGGATTTGCAATACCATCTCTGACTTCTGCAGGTACCAGGAGATTATTTGTCCCACCATTCCAAAATCTAGAGGTCTGGGTTTGGGAACAAAGATGAAATGCACTGTATAAATGCTCGTATTAATTGTGTTCTAAGGACATGCAAATAATTGCCAAAAGGGAACTATTGTTGTAAGAATATTCGTCGCTTTTGTTCTTTTTTCTTCTGTTATTTGTTCCATAAGAAAGCTAAAGGATTCTACATCAAAGTTAGTTCTCAACGGTTAAAATAAAAACAAGCTTCCTTTTCACTAAAGAGCAAAGAGATTCCTCTTCGGAGATTGATCCTTGCTCAGATTCAGGTATGGTTTAATTGAACCTTTTAGATTTAGCAGAAGGTCACATGGAAAGAAAAAAAAAAAAAAAAAAAAAAAAAAAAACAAATATCTCTCTTGCTGCCTTAAGAGCTGTATTTTGTCATACTCTTAAGTGTCGTTTTAAGGAGAAACTAATAGTGGAGTTTATGTAGTCGTGTTGGTTGGTAAGATAGATTTAGTGACACTAAAGAAAAAAGGCTTTAGTAAATTATTAACATCACAACGTGGACCATTTTAAAGAAGAATTAAGAGATGAGCCCACTTGAAAAGGACATAGCGAAGGGGACCCCATGTGAATCTGCAAGCAAAGCCAGAGGCTTTGACCGTTCTCATTCATCATCCTCCATTAATAGCCAGAGCCATAAAACCATGTGTTCATCATCACAAAGCTTCATTGGACTCTCAAGTATCTTCACATTTAACGCAACTTTTAGTTCCTACCAGCAACAAATCCAACACCTGAAGATAATAATCCTTCTTACAGTATAACTAGGCATGTAAAGTACTGGGATGAGCCATCTTTCGGGATATTCATTCATTAACTCACACAGCAACAGAGTAGTTCAGTGTATCATGCAACTTAAGAGCATACAAGATATCACAAATAGAGAAATGTTGACAAAACAAATATCATTACGGTCTGATTTCTGAAAGAGTCAACAGGGTTTATAAAGCTTCAAAGCTTTAGTATGTCCAAGGAAAATCAAATAGAAATGAAAGTATTAAATCCCCAGCTTCTTCTTCTCTTCTTCTTCTTCTTCCGGAATGCACTTTATTTAACAATTTAAGTCCCTGCATCACATTGAAATGTTACTCTCAGTGCTAACATCTCAAACCCAAGGACAAATAAGAAAGCAGTGGGAAGATAATCACTGTTTTAGAGCTTCACATGACAAAGAAGTAAAAAGAGCTCCAAAAGATGAACAATAAACCAGCCCTAACAAGGATCCCAGTCATTCTTTGACAGGACAAAAACAAAATCACCATCCAGAAGCTTCAAAAACTAAGGAGAACTTGCTTAAGACAAGTTATTGAGTTCCAAAAACTCAGGATATTATTCACTTCCTTTATAGGACTTCTCTACACATTTAGCAACCAAATCAGGAGGCCAATTGATAAGAGAACTAAGCAGTACAAATCTTCAAGATAGATACAGAACCAAAACACAGGACTTATCATCGGTAACACAATCAAACTTCTACTGGCACACAAATTAGCTTATGAACCAACAAAACATGTGTACTGATCTGCAACTCGTTGAAGCAAAAATGAAGAAGCTATGCCTGGTTGTTTCCCAAGAAACGAAGCATCAATAGCATCGGACTAAACTAAGAAAGAACTCAGAGAAAGCAAATCGAATCATCTAAGGAGAGAGTGACAATTACCTGAGGCACACAAAAGAAAGAAAGCAGATCATGAGGGAGGAGCTGTAGCTTTCTCGACGACTTTCTTATCGCGTCTCTCCATAGCAACATCCCATTCATCGTGACCGATGTGCTTAGGCTGCTCAATCCCAAAATTCAAATCATCAGACCAGATGCTGTAAATTACCCAAATTTGTAAAATATGTATCCAATGTATCAAAATCAAGCAAACCCTAGGAGAGAGATGCAATGAAAGAAAAGAGGGAAAATTCATACACGGCCATGATAAGCTTTGTGGATGTAATACTGAGAATTTCCCATGATGCAGAGCATCCCGCCGATGATTCCGAGAGGCAACATCGCTTCCAACCATACCAACGACATCTTCGTCTTCTCCTTCCTTTCGACTGTGAATTTCTCTGTGTTAAGAAGATCTAACAAGTTAACGATATGATTCACAGACTATTAACTCAACAAGAAACAAATACGCCTTTTGGGCTTTTTGTTTAATAAAACGTAAATCTTAAAGCCCAATACATTCAAATGAAACTTTTTTGACTTTCTGACAAAACCCGACGANTTTTGTTTTTTTTTTTTTTTTTTTTTTGGTGTTCCCTTATTTATTACACACACACAATGACACAAAATAAAACCCTCCTTTAATCGAATGCTACTGCTGTGACGACTCTGCTTGCTTCTTCCATTTTCTTCCTCAGCAACAACAAAACACCCTTCTTCTCCTCACTCTCTATCCCTCAAAACTCTTCTTCATCTTCTTCTTTTGAATTCCTGATAGCTAGAAAGCATAACCCACCATGTCTGGTATGTATAATTACAACTTCTCACCTTCTAGAGCCGCTTCTCCTCAGATTAGAACCTCTTCCGATGTTGACAGGTGTTTCTCTTTCCACTCCTCTTCCCTTTCTTATCGATTCTTTAATGGAATCTCTTATCTGTTTGTCTTTTTGCAGTCAATACTTATCTCAGTTGTTAGCAGAGCATCAAAAGCTTGGACCATTCATGCAAGTCTTACCCATATGTAGCCGGCTCTTAAATCAAGGTCTTTTTTCCTTCTTAGATCTGGAATTTCTTGTTGAAGTTGATGTTTTCTGTATATTTGTTTTTATTGTGCACATTTCTCTCTTTGACTACTTGTCTTAATAATAATACTCGTTCTCTTAATCACTTAATTGAATCTTTGGCTCATTTTGAACCTCAAGAGTATTTCATCAGCTCGCTCTTGATTGTTCATGCTTTCGTTTTCTAAGCTCACTTTAAAATGTTGCATCTTCGTTGTCAGTTGATGAAACATGACTGAAAATGTAGTTTAGGGAAAATCAAGCTTACTGCTACATAATTACAGTTGGTAGGCGATAGCTGCTGATAGTATCTGTTTAACTAATTTTGTAAATCCTGAAGTAAATGTTCTTCTGTCTACCGCCATTGATTCTTACTCGTTATTGATTGGTACCGTGATATTTTGTTTCTCCTTTTGTTGTGCAGAAATTTTCCGAGTCACCGGAATGATGCCCAACCAAGGGTTTACCGAGTTTGATAGGTTAAGGCATCGAAGTCCTAGTCCAATGGCTTCACCAAATCTTATGTCTAATATTCCCAATTCCGGATTAGGTGGTTGGAATGGTCTTCCACCAGAGGTAGCCATTTTTCTTCTTAATTTTCTTTCAAACTGTGGTTTGTCAGTGTTTTTCTTTATCTATTTGTCGAAGAAGCGCCATTTTCAGTTTTCATTCTCGATTATCTTAATAGATCATAGAAAGTTTCTTAACAGAGAATTGTGGTTGAAACCTACTTGCACATGATATATGTATGGATGGCTCATGTATTCTTTAATTGGAGGGACCTAATATTCCTACTGCAAGGAATATAAGGTATGAGTTTAGCTCTCCATCTCCTTGTTTGAATATGTGGTGCCATCTATAGCCTATCAATCAACGCACATTCAAGAGTTAGAAGTTTCAGTCTTTATATGCCTGATAAGTAATGGTCAGTCTTGACTACCTAGGTAATTCCTCGGAAAAGTTCTCTGAAGCTTCAAGTGGAACCTCTTTATTTCTTGTAGAGACCCTTTAAACCCTTAATCAAGACTGATATACCTGGTTTTAATTCCAGTTACTCATATTAGAACTCTAATGGAAATGTAACCTTTTTATTCTTATAGAGAATAGGTCGTCCTCATGGAATGGCGATGGAGTGGCAAGGTGCGCCTGCTAGCCCAAGTTCATACACTGTGAAACGTATTTTGCGCTTAGATCTTCCAGTTGATACCTATCCGACTGTAAGTTTTGCCACTTTTGTTTTCGAGGAGGCAATGAGATTCAAGTGAATAATCATTCTTCTGTTTTTGGTTGTTAGTTCAATTTTGTTGGAAGGCTTCTGGGTCCCAGAGGAAACTCATTGAAGCGTGTGGAAGCAACTACGGGTTGCCGTGTGTATATTAGAGGGAAAGGATCAATTAAGGATCCTGAAAAGGTAAGGATGCGTGCATTTTATTATATTACCCACTATCTTTCCTAAAAATTTAATTTTTTGTTTTGCTGTGTTTGTTGCTAGGAAGAGAAACTGAAAGGGAAGCCTGGCTATGAGCATCTCAATGAGCAACTGCATATCCTCATTGAGGCTGATCTTCCAGTTGATATTGTGGATATAAAGCTGAGACAGGCCCAAGAAATCATAGAGGAGTTGGTAAAACCTGTGGTACGTGCTTTAGCCTACTTCTGATTTTTATTTTGAGAAACCATTGCTTTGAAGTTTGGCTACAAATCAGTTTAATCTTCGAATATAGTAGTTTCACTGTTGGGAAAATGTTGTAATAAGAAGGCAGCAAATGTGCTTACTAAAATGCTGTCTTGGTCTAGACGACAATGATTAGTTGTTCTTGTTAAGTCTAACGCAGAACTGTAATAATTATTCTAAGAGTAGTGCATCGAATTGTAGCTTTGCCAGCTCAGCAACAAACCTTACCCCAGTTAGTTGAAAGCTGAAAGGAAAGCTAGGAGAGGTCGTTTGGGAATTCTGGATTGGTGTAGGATCTTGGTTTGTATATTAGTCAAGAGACAGATACTTTTCTTCTTAATCAAGTGTGTTCTGTCAGATGACTTAATGTTACCCACATAACATGTATTGTATTCTTTCCGCAGGATGAATCACAGGATTACATCAAGAGACAGCAGTTACGAGAGCTCGCATTGCTTAATTCAAACTTGAGAGAAAACAGTCCAGGTCCAAGCGGTAGTGTCTCTCCTTTCAGTTCAAACGCAATGAAACGCCCAAAAACAGGACGATGAAATCAAACGAGACTGATACAAGTATGTGTATATGTGTGTAACTGGCCTAATAGTGTTGGTTGCGTCTGCTCTTGGTTCTTCCGCTTCTTCCCCTCTGATCCTCACTAATGCTTAAACACAAAGCACCAAGAGAAAGTCAACAGTTTGTCATGTTTTCCTCCTTAACCGGAGCTGATGATATTGATGCAATGTAACCCTGAAGATAGATTATTTGGATTTATTCATGTGTTGTATTCATGATTTTGGAATCCAGACCTAATTGCGTATATATAGTAATAGATACTTACCAATGTTATGATTTTGCTTCCTATGTTGTGGTATTAATAGTAAGGATCGAACCTCTCAAATCCGTTTATATAGCACTTGATTACATGCTCTTTTGTTAACTTTTTAAACCGCTAGTTTTGAGTTGAGATACATTTGAGCGTTGTGAAGCTGGTCATTGTAGTAGGTGAAGTAATTTTGACTGTTGTCTAAGATATTAGTTTCGCAGGTGAGAAGTAGGGCCCATTGATTATGATTTGAATAGTTGTTGTGACTTGGAAACAAAACATTAAAGGGTTTCTTTTTCTAGGTTGCACGAGTTTCTAATTAATCACAACTTTTGTCGAGATTCTCTCTAAAGATCTCAGATCTCAGCTCAACGTCGTATTTCTCACAGATCTTCACGGTGTACTGATTTGAAGATGGCTGCTATGGCAAAGCTTCATTTATCGGCGAAATCTGATCAAAGCAATGTGCGATTGCCTAGAGTGATCAACCTATCTCGCGATCCAACCACTAGAATCTCTTTTCCACGGAATGGATTAGTCTCTTCACTTCAGACTAACTTCTCTTCTTCAAATCTCGTTGTTCCATGCGCCGGAGGTGGTGGTCGAAGCTTTGGTAATCCAGGTTCAGGTGGAGGAAGTGGAGGAGGAGGAGGTGGTGGTGGTGATTATGGAGAAGAAGAAGAATCTTCGTCATGGGGACTAATAGGGATGTTTATCCAAGGATGGAGATCAAGAGTTGCAGCTGATCCTCAATTTCCTTTCAAGGTATTAATGGAAGAACTTGTTGGAGTTAGTGCAAATGTACTTGGTGACATGGCATCACGACCTAATTTCGGATTAAATGAGCTAGATTTCGTATTCTCCACACTCGTTGTAGGTTCGATTCTCAATTTCACACTCATGTACTTATTAGCTCCTTCTGCAATCTCACATGGCTCAGCCAATTACTTACCTGGAATCTTTAGAAGCTGTCCTTCAAGCCATATGTTTGAACAGGGTCACTTCACCATTATGAGCCGTTTTGGGACTCTTGTATACAAAGGAATGGTGTTTGCTACTGTTGGATTAGCTGCAGGTCTTGTTGGAACAGCTATCTCTAATGGTTTGATCATGTTGAGGAAGAAGATGGACCCGAACTTCGAAACACCTAACAAATCTCCACCAACACTGCTAAATTCTTTAACTTGGGCAGCTCATATGGGAATCAGTGCCAATGTGAGGTACCAAAGCTTGAATGGAGCTGAGTTCTTACTGGAAAAGTCATTGCCACCATTGGTGTTTAAGACCAGTGTGATAGTTTTGAGAGTTGTGAACAATGTTTTGGGAGGAATGTCGTTTGTTGTGTTAGCCAGGTTGACTGGATCACAGTCAGTGGTGGAGGAGAAGAAGATAGAGATGTCAGAGATATCAGAGCGAGAGAAAGATGATTGAATCTCTTACTGATTCTTTTTGCTTTTGTTCATTGGTAGAAGTCACAAGAGAGGTATCTTCTTGTGTTGAAACCTTTTACACGTTGTTACAATAACAGAAGACATTGTTCTGGTCAGAATGTGTGTGTGTGTGTGTCTTGGATAATATATGACAAATTCCTTCTTAGCTCCATCCTAGGACTTCTATTGTCATTGGTAGGGCCAAGTTTGTTGTTTTCTTATCAATCATAACCATGAAAATAAATTCAACAGTTCTTAATCACAAATGAAGATTAAATGATTTGTTAGATTACGGCCTTTTAATGTGTGGAATTGTATTTATCTCTTGTTTTTTTTTTCTTTGATAAACAGAAGATTAACATTACTATTATGTGTAAGCTAACAACTTAAGGTGTCGAGAGATCTAGTCGCTAAGGTGTCGAGCTGTTCTCAATTCTAATTAGTTCATTCTTTTTTCTACTTGTGTATTTGATGATCTTCCTTACGCCGAATAATTGCCAAAAAAATCTTCTTTCTTTTCGTTTTTCCCTCAATTTCGCAAGACTTGATATGAAAATTATGACTCACAATACTGATTGTGTTTCTTTTTTCTCCACGAGTCCAAGATGTCCAGACTTCTCGCTAAACAAGCTTGTTCTGCTAGATTTGAACCTTTTTAGGTAGATTTGGTTTTGGGCCTTGAGTTTGTTTAGGCTCACCATTAACAATTACATACGTAGACAAGCAAACTTCATATTGACAAGATTCATTGTATGGGTCAATTTAGACTAAAATCGTCTCAATTGTTGTAAACTTGTTCTCTTCCTCCATATAAATGCATAATTATCAAAAATAACGCTTAGCAAAGGAATCTACACGTTGTTATTCAAAGGAAGGATCAACAGCACTTATCGACACGTTGGATTCACAACATTTATCTGCTGTTATATATAATATGTGATTAATTAAGTTGAATCTTCTTACATGCTGACAAAATGTGTTAAGAAAAAATCAACAATGGTGGTAGGACAACTCAACATGTTCGTTTTGTTGGTGAAGACCGTGAGGTAGTTGAGTTTGAGTGTAGTGGCACGTGGGTGCTCAGAAGTTGTTCTATTTTGGCACGTGGGAAATGGGACCGATTTAAGTACAAAATTTAGGGTTTTTTAAAGGTTGATGAAGTTCCACTTTCTGTTTCACCAACTTTGTCTGCCGTATATCCTGTTCTAAGATTCTAAAGGAAGAGTCGTTTTCGATTTTCGAAGAGAATCACAGATCTTTCGCTCGTCTACGGCAATAGTGTTGAAAAGATGGCGGCTATTGCGCGGCTTCAATTCTCGGCGAAATCGAATGACACCAGTTTGCCATCGCAGAGAGTGATCAAACTCTCGCGCGATCCAAGGATTGTTGTGTCTTATCCACGTAATGGATCAGTGTGCTCACTCCACACTAACTTCTCTTCTCCGAAGCTCCCGATTCCATGCGCTGGAGGAAGTGGTGGAAATTTTGGTAATCCTGGTTCAGGCGGTGGAAGCGGAAGCGGTGGTGGAGGAGGTGGTGGTGGTGGTTATGGAGGTGAAGCAGAAGAATCGTCTCCATGGGGACCAATTGGACTATTCATTCAAGGATGGAGATCACGAGTTGCAGCTGATCCTCAATTTCCTTTCAAAGTATTAATGGAGGAGATTGTGGGACTTAGTGCTTGTGTCCTTGGTGATATGGCATCACGGCCAAATTTCGGATTAAACGAGCTTGATTTCGTCTTCTCAACACTTTGTGTAGGTTCGATTCTCAATTTCACACTCATGTACCTCTTAGCTCCTACCGCAGCAACTCTTGGCACATCACAGATGTTACCTGGAATCTTTAGAAACTGTCCACCAAGTCATATGTTTGAACCTGGTAACTTCACCATTATAAACCGCTGCGGGACTCTTGTATACAAAGGAATGGTGTTTGCTACTGTGGGATTAGCTGCAGGTCTTGTGGGTACTGCAATCTCTAATGGGTTAATCATGCTGAGGAAGAAGATGGACCCAACCTTCGAAACCCCAAACAAACCTCCACCAACTGTGCTGAATTCCTTAACTTGGGCGACACATATGGGAGTGAGTGCCAATGTGAGGTACCAAACGTTGAATGGGATTGAGTTCTTGTTGGAAAAGGTGTTGCCACCATTGGTATTCAAGACCGGTGTAATTGCTTTGAGGTGTGCAAACAACGTTGTTGGAGGAATGTCTTTTGTTATATTGGCGAGATTGACAGGATCACAGTCGGTCGAAGAAGAGAAGACAGAGCTGTCAGATAAAGAGAAGGATGACTGAATCTAATCTTAATCGGTTTTGTTCCTTTGTGTGAGTTCAGAGTTCAGACCATTTTCTCTGATACAACTTAGTTCTGGTATGTGTTGGAATAAATAAAAGATGAATCCTTTCTTAGGTCAATCCTGATATTTGGATGTCATTGTTAGGCCAAGTTTGCTGTTTTCTTTATCAAAACTACTATGAATACAATAAACTCAATTGAAGAACAGGTTATACTTTTGAGTGTGCAGAAAATGAGACAACATAAAATAAGTAATATTTTGTCAAAGTGTTGTTTTGTTTTTAGATTCAAGTAGAATGGAGCTAAATAAAGCCTCATCTACTTGATCTCGATCCAAATAAAGACCCAAATTAGCAGTACAAAGACACTCTCATTTCATTCACTCTATCATCCGGCGGCAAAGTACGTATAGACACAAGTTAAGGCAGGACAAGAAGTATTTATCTTACAACATGGAATAAGAGAGTGTGTATTCTCTCAAGGAATCATTATCTAACAGCCTCGGGTGCAGAATTGCAGTAGGGCGTGTGCAGACACACCAGTTTCGTGGAAGTCAGACACACAACTGCACAAGCTATCCCCAGCAACATTCCCACGCTGCCTTTCCTTCTCTCTAATCTCACCGCTCGCTTAATCACCTGCCAGAAGCTGGGGAGTAATGCCCCGCATGCCACCACCATCACGTGGTCCAGTCCGCTGTAATCTATCCCGGCTAATATGGAACCTATGGCTGATATAGGTCCCACAAACCCGATCAAAGCTGCTGCTGCAAGAGCTGCGTGCCAACTGTCTGTAACCCCAAAGACACAGCTTGCAACCGCTGTCCCTCTTGGGAACCCGTGTAGGGAAACCGGGAGTACCATGTGTCTGCCGAGCCCATAAGCCTTTGGAGCAGCCACCCCAAGAGCAAGCCCCTCGGCTAGTGCGTGGAACCCAACTGCTCCACACGCTAATAGTGATTGGAGCGTTATCGCACTGGTTGGAAAATTGGTCACTGAGTTTATTAAACTGCCACCCCGGGACTTTTTCCGACAAATTACATTCAGGATGGTCGAGCTCATGAAATGGATCAGTGCAGCTCCGACTATAAGTAGACTAACCATAGGGATGAATCCCATTTTTGCAGATAGCAGAAGTTGCAGTGGACGCCATAGACCAAGGACAAAGGCAATGCCTGAGGCTATTCCCATGAGAAAGGCATGCTGGAGGCGGAAGGCGAGAGCCAATCCAACCAGAAACACGCCCCCGATCAATGGACCCAGACCAAAGAGGAGTGAAACAAAGAAGCCAGAAGCATCCTCTGAGCTGCAGATTGGAGAAAATGAAGCCTTAGTTAAATTTACGAACCAATCAAATGCAACAGCTTATAACATTTATAACACCATTTTTGTTACTTGTAATCATGCGTGAAATTCTCAAAAAGAGTGCTAAAAGCTTCCATGGATGCTACTGATATTGTCGCTGCAGATGCCACTTGCGATGGAGAAGCTTCCTGTTGTGGTTACAAATAAGAGAAAATAAGTGAAATCTGCATCTTCCCAAATACGAACATTAACATTGATTTCATAAAATCACCGCATGTAGACCTTAAATGCATCAGGAAGTACTTCAGCAATAACCATCCAAATCATACAGCCAGCGGCAAATCCAGTGCAAAAAGGCAAAAACTTGCTAAACGCATCAGCACATAAGAAAGCTGGCACTGCGACAATAGGCTAAAAAATACAGAGAAAAAAGAATTAGTGACCTGTAATACAAACAAAAACATCAGATCACAGAACAGCAAATGATTACCTGAGGTAAAGACGTTATTATACTCCAAAGCATGGCATTTTGAGGAGAGACACCCCTTGATGCCAGAACCATGCTCACAGCCAACCCTTCTGGTATGTTATGAACAGCTATGGCCAAAGTGACCAGAAGTCCTTGGCTAAAACCCTTTGATCCAGCGAATGATACACCAACCCCTGATCCCTCCCCAAAAGAATGAAGTGTCATAATTCCTATGACAAGAACAACTTTTGTTGCATCTGCACCTTTAATATCCAGCATACTAACTTCACCGTATTGTTCAAGAATCTGTCCACGATACAATTCTGAGATTTCAGACAGGCAGGTAATGTAAGAGGAAACTAGAGAAAGACTAGAACTTCTCGGCATGTTGAATCTAAGAATTATGCTGATCTACAACTATGTAGTTAATGATAAGAGTATACTACAAAAAATAGGTTTCTGTCAACTGTCAACACATGAGGTTTAAATTCAAATACCATACAAATCTGTAACTAGGTGATCGAAAGCCAAACATTTAGATTCAAGTTACCTTCTTGCAGAGCCATATGAATAAACCACCGGCTAAAATCCCAATAACAACCCAGTTTCCAGAACCATGCTCCTGCCCTTCCTTAACAAGATCAAAGCTAGCGGCCAACATCACACCAGCTGCCATGCCATTGCATATTCCAGCCCATTGCGGATCAAGCTCAACAAAAAAGAAGGGTACTGCGCCTAACCCAGTGGCAGCAGCCATTGCCAAGGTGAACAAAGCTACAGTTGAGACTGATACTTTGTTGTGACTGCCTCTCTTCTCACCCATTCCGATGTCATGGAAGGTTTTCTCTACACCACTTCCATCAATAACATTTCGTCCCATGTTTCCATGGGGAGCAGATCTAGCTTTATTTGAGATCTCCCACTGAGAATTTGCGTTGGTGCCAATGAATACAACAACAAATAAGAATAGAAGCAGCAGAAGTTGTTTGCAGCTTGAATGCATCATTTTGATGCTGAAGGATCTCTAATCAAGTTTTCTCCTTACAAAGGACAGGAGAAAACGCTCACTAATTTGAAGGAAACCGAATAACCTCCACGGCCTTGTAGAATCAAAACTGCATCAAGAGGAGGTAACTGTTTCCTGTTGAACCAATCACAGGAACAAATTTCAACTCAGCAACTGTAACAAAGAAAAACTTTCAATGAGTATTGTAATGTAATTGTGCTCTTGTTAGCATTACCCGTTGGCTTGATCACAAAAATGGCATTCAAAGACTAAACCAAACAGGATTATGTTCTCTACGCACTTGATTGATCCAAATACTAAATTACAACGAAATAACTCAGGTAAACCCAGTATAAACGCGTAACAAAAATTTGCAGAAAAAAATGAATAATTTAATAGCTCCAACGAAGAAACCCTAAAACTGAATCTCCTAAAAGCAACAATCTACAAATATAACCCATAGTTCAAACAGAATCGTTCCCATTTCCTTTCAATGGACACCTGCGATAATATTCTCATAATTTTAGCAGTTCGATGACTAAGTTTCAATTTTTGGAACGAAATTTCGGAAATTTACGATTTGATCTACCATTCTACACGATTGACGCCCCTTATATTCTACCACGAACCCAGATAAGAGCAAGTACAGAATCAGGATCGCAGAACTAACCAGCACAGAAAAATTCGAAGCACGATCAAAAATTGGATCCGTTGTACATGAGCTAAATCCCAGCGAAGAAGAAGGATTAGACGATATGGCGAAAAAAATGAAAAACTTTGAAGGAAAAAAAAAAAAAAAAAAACCCTACTGCGACGATGGATCCTTTCTCGCTTAAATCATAGAAGTCAAATATAATCAAAGGAATATCCATCAAATTTAAACGTATTTTTAAATAAACAGGTATAACTCTCGGCTAAAATATTTGCAAACAAGTCCCTAATTTTTTCTAATCTCCCAAAAGAGTCAGAATTAAGCTAAAATATGAAATCGACGTCCAAAGCTTCGTACCAGATTGCGAATTTCCCAAGAAAGAATCAGAATTGTTATACTTGTTTACATCTGAGTTTATCGTGAGTTCACGTCTGCTGTGTCTTGTCTTGTATATATTTTTGGGTTTAATTAATGTCAATACTATGTTCTTCAAAACAACTTGGTTTCAATTACCACTTATCTTATTTTCTAGTAGTTTCTTTTAGTTAGTTTTATTTGTAATCTTGTTGGCCACCATCCCACTTTTTTAACTCAACATCAAAGTCAACCAAAACTTAAATAAGCTCAGTGTCAAAAAAAAAAAACCATTATGCCGAACTAAACAGGCTACATTTTGACAAATCAACAATGCTTACACTAAATGAAATATTATATATATCATTACTAATACATCATAATACTAAATAGAGTTATTTATTCATAAATGACATAAAATATATGATTGAACATCATTTATAACAAATAATATTAGTCTTCGACTTGTCATTCGGACAGAAATTATATCATTGTTATGTGAATAAAATAAAAACAATATGATATAATGATTTGTTAGATAATATAGAGTTTGATCAAGAAAAAATTTAAATTTAGCAGTCCAAAACTTTGGAAGAAATTTTTACCACCATATTCTAATTATATAGTTGATTCTTTGAAATTATTAATAACATATACTGACAAATAAATTAGAGCACAAAATTAATAATGTCGCTAATTTTAGTTGTACAATATTTACAATATTATTGTTTTTTCAAAATATTTGATGTTTAACAATTAAACACACATTTATATCATATTTTGTTATATATCTTGTAAGAACATAAGAGAATCAATCTTATGCGTATCACCACATCCCACATAACTAACAGGTAACTAGAAACTTAGCTAGAGTCAAGTAGAAGATTCATATGACTTGTTGAGCAGTGAGAATTACGTTTTGATTAAAGGTGATATTCGAGAGTCAGAGAAGTGTATCACGAGTTTTGGGTAATCGATTAAAGGAGTGGCTCCCATCATTGGTTTTAGAGATACAAGGAACCTTTGTGGTCGGAATACTCATCTCGGATAACATCCTTCTAACATATGAGATGGTACACTCATTGAAAACAAAACAAAATATATAAAGGAGGCTTCATGGGAATAAAAAGCGGCATGTCTAAGATATATGATAGAGTGGAGTGGAGTTTCCTTGAGGAGCTTTTCATTCAGATGGGATTCTCGGACTTATGGATTTGATAGTTAATGGAATGTATAAGGTCAGTATCTTATTCAGTAATTCTCAATGGAAGAATGCATGGTTATATCAAACTAGAGAGAATGTAAAGATAAAGAGATCCACAACCGCCTTTTATCTTTATCCTATGTGTGGAGGTCTTGATACATGTCATGAAACAAGTAGAAACCGCGGCCAAGATTACCTGAATCAAGTTAACAAAAGATAGTCCCTCCATACAACAATTACTCTTTGCTGATGACAGCTTGTTTCTTTGTTGAGCTACACTGAACGAAGGTAGTGAGATCCTTTGTTGTCTCAAGTTATACAGTGAAGCATCTGGCCAAGAAATAAACTTCCAGAGGTTGACCATCACATATGGTGATCATATTGACCCGTATATGAGAATGGTTCTTGGTGAGCTTATGAGCATCTCTCAAGAAAGAGGTACACGAAAATATTTACGATTACCAAAATGCCTAAGTGGATTAAAAAGGAAACTCTTAGGCTTTATCACGGATAGGTTGAAGTCAAGGATGAGTGGATGGTATGCTAAGACTCTATCACTGGGTAGCAAGGAAATACTCTTGAAATCTGTGGCTTCTGCTTTACCGGTTTTCGCCATGTTGTGTTTCAAAATCACTAAAACACAAAGTAAGAACTTGACTAGTGCAATGACTAGTTTTTGGTGGAACAGTAGTGAAGAAAAGAAGAAGATGCATTGAGTTTCATGGGAAAGAATGTGTAAATCAAAGTGAGAAGGTGGCCTTGGCTTTAGAGATTTATACGACTCTAACCAAGTTCATCTAGCTAAACAGGCATGGAGGCTTTTTTTAAATCCTCAATCTCTGGCAGCTCGGGTATATAAGAGTAGATGTTATGCAAGCAAGGATTTTCTCACTGCAGGTCAGGGCACTAGACCGTCATATGCCTGAAGAAGCATACTCTTTGGTTGAGAATTACTCGAAAAAGAATTCTATCGAATCGATTGGTTATGGCTCTCATACCAAGGTGTGGTTAGAATAAGTGGATCTTTGATTATGGTCCAAGAGTTCCTCTGCGTCAAGATACACATATTGCTCCATCCTTACAGGTTGCAGATTTAATATCTCCCCTTGGTTTATAGGACAGAGACAAACTCCATGAATTTTTTCCTCCTGCAGAAGCTGCCAGAATTACTTTACGTCTCTGGCAGCTGAACTTGACAATGAATGGTATTGGAGCTATACGAAAGATGGGAGATATTCCGTGAAAAGTGGCAATTGGTTAGCCTCCCAGCTAAAATCAAACATTACGACTAACCAAGACACACAGTCTGTGAACAAACTCATAAGTCGTATTTGGAGACTAAAAACAGATCCTAAAATCAAGTTTTTCTTTTTGAGAACTCTCTCTTGTGCTTTGGTTGTGGCACAATGTCTTCAATATCACGGTATGATGGTGAATCAAGCATGTTGTGTGTGCTGTAACAATGAAGAAACATTAAGTCGCACACTTTATGAGTGCTCAATTCCGAGTGAGGTGTGGAGCAAGTTGGACTTCCTTTATGATAAATTGGATGCCAACAAGTTGATATCATCTTATATAGGTATTCTTCTGGATTTGATCGAAAAGAATACAAGCCGAGATGTATGGGCTTCAGTTCTCCCATGGGTTCTATGAAATGTTTGGAAGCAAAGAAATGCAAGTATTTTCAGTCAAGCTCCTCAAAACAATGATATCACTATGGCAAAAGCTATGGAGGAAGTAGATGCTTGGAAAACTTCAAATAGTTTAGCTTATGAACCATCTCTTACAACTAATGTATTAAGACATACGTTTTCCAGGTGGAAGAAGCCTCTTTATGGCTATCTGAAATGCAACATCGGTTCTTCGTGCCGCAGGCTGAAACATCTGCAAGGTCAAGTGTGGATTCTACGAGATCACAATGGATCTGTTATGCTTCACTCTCGCGATGCAGGTCTCTCTGCTCTGAGTAAGGTTATTATTGCAGAATTTTAGACCATGTCGTGGGTTTTTCAAAGCTTATTAAACTTGTGGTACCTAGATGTAGAGGTTTGTTGTGAAACCACAATGTTGTTAAGGCAATCAACAATCCCAAACAATGGCATAAGTATCGTCCTCTCTTAAAGCGAGTTGAACATTTATGCCAGAAAATTTGAAGGTATGAAATATCACTCTCATCAAAACCAGCATATTGTGTGGCACGAAAAATAGCACAGAGTGTTACAAAGGATGGACGTTACATCTCATACGCTGATACTGGAGGGCCGTTTTGGTTACAGTATTTCATAGACAGAGTTCGAAGAACTTGATCATTCAGTCTTATGTTTTCGTTTTGTCTTTCATTTGGTCTTTAAGGCTCTGATTATGTGGGTTCATTATTTTACAAACCTGCTACATTCTTTCTCAACTTGGGATTAATAAAATCTGCTGAAAGGTAAAACTTTACTTGCAATTAAAAAAGAAAAATTAGATATAGTATAAAAGAATATGATATTGTTGACTATTTGTTTGCTAAAAAAATTTATTTCACTACCAAAAATAAAACATTTCATTTCTCTGTTTTTTTGTCACCCGTACTATTTTTCTAATAATAATTAGATCGACAAAGTTTGATTAATAATCAAATTATTCTGACTGGAACTCGCAGAATTCAATCTCTCACATGGTGCCAAATTAGATTATTCTTGACTTACATCTTTTTTTTTGTCAAGTGACTTATATCTTTTAAATGTAGATTATTTGACTTTCATCTCGACATAAATTTAATTAATTTTTAAATCAATATTCTCTTATGTGTTAATGATTATCTGTATTTTTTATTGCCTACCAAAAAGCCAAAAAGAATGGTTATATTTTTATTAATATACATCACATAATTAAAAACACTAAAAATAACATTAATTTGAAAAATGCATAGCTCTGGTTTATATGATCGAGTTAATAATTGTATGGAGTGGATTTTGAGATTTAGATCGAGTTTTGTCAATTCAATTATTTACAAAGAAGAAAAAAAAACTAAAGATAACATTGATTTGTTATGCGAATAATTGATATTTAAATAATTTTAAGAATTATATGTGATAATATAGCATCGTCATTTGTGAATCTTATGAAGTTGAACCCTTTTGTGTGTCTGTATATACGGATCTAAGCTGATCAATCGCACATTACTTCTAAGTTTGGTTGTAATATATATATCAGTTATGTTTTTTAATTCAATAATTGACATGAATCCTTTCTTTGAAATTACAGCTATTTCAATGCTTTTATGACAGTCTTGAATCAAAATTTCCATGAGGGTCGAAACATAACCAAAAGCTCGAATTGGTATCTCTTTGCAAAGATTTTAAGCCCTGTACTTTAGATTAAGCTATTTCTGACTCTTTGCATAGAATCAAAATCAAGATCTTTATATGTTTGGAACATTTTTTTTTCATTTTTCTCATGCAATGTTTAATCATGATTTTCATGGAATATGGTTGAACTTGAACCATAGATACACTTTTGCAATAGCTTGGTTTTGAACAAGTTCTCCTGATTTTTATTCACCAACGTTGTCTCCATGGACGCGTGCTAAAAAAAAACTCAAAACATGAATATAAATAAACGTTTTAATTAAGATGTAATACTTGTGTCGAAGGATAGGTGACACGTAATAGTGATCACTTTACAAATCATTGGGCACCCAGGTTCGAGTCTTCCCTAATGCAAGGAGAAAAAATAAATGAGATTTTAGAATATGGGTTTTAGCTATGGATCAAACCTTATCGATTCAATTATAGTAAGATTGACAAAAAAAAGAAGTAATACTTGTTTTGCGTCTTCTTTTGACTTTATATGCATCTTATATATTAAAGCGGAAGACATTTTCATTTTGACCGTGTCATAAACTTTGGTATAAAATTAACATATAGTTTGTAACAACTCTTAAAAATAGGCATAAGGTAAGTTTTGTTACAAATTTAAATATAAAAATTTAAAACTTATAAAAATTTAAAAAAACCAAAAAAAAAAAAATTAATAGAAATATATTGGTTACAAATTCGGTTCTTGATTCGGTTCAGGTTCATGGACTCAGTTTTCCAGATAGATAGATTTATGATCTATTTATGATATTTTTTCAGGTTCGGTTCCTCGGGTTCGGTATTTTGGTTCTTTTGATTTAAGACTTACTCAGATATTTTTTATTTTTGGATATGGCTCGGTTCGGTATAAAT
Source organism: Lepidium aucheri (assembly GCA_900406435.1). NCBI lineage: Eukaryota > Viridiplantae > Streptophyta > Magnoliopsida > Brassicales > Brassicaceae > Lepidium > Lepidium aucheri. The sequence goes on along the minus strand of OVBA01001107.1, from coordinate 551 downwards.
TGAATTTGGGTTTAAAGGTATATTTATATAAAATTTTAAAATTAAAATAACAATAATAATAAAACTTTAGAAAGCTAAGTTTTGGTTCTTGATTTGGTTTCGGTTCAGGTTCGGATTTAGATTTTTGGATATCTAAATTTAGGACTCATTTGAGTTTTTTATCGAATCGTTCCTCTAATACAGATCAATTTTTGTCCGGGTTACAGTCATTGAATCAACTTCTCAAAAACAATTTTTCAAAAACTCAGCACGTCTCTAACAATCTAAATGAATAAAATTTGAAAAACAATCAAATCTCACATTATAACTCGGGTATAATCCTAGTCTTATATATTAAAGCGGAAGACACTTTTATTTTGATCGTGTTATAAATTTTAGATAAAATTAACATATGTTTTGTAACAACCCTTAAAAATAGGCATAAAGTAGATTTTATTACAGATTTATATATAAAAATTTAAAACTAATAAAAAATTAAAAAAACTAAAAAACAAAAAAATAAAATTAATAGAAATATATTGGTTACAAATTCGGTTCTTGATTCGGTTCAG
>OVBA01001106.1:0-49135 GCA_900406435.1 Lepidium aucheri | reverse complement strand
TATGGCAAAACCGGGAAAACAACATTGGTTAGCAGTTCAGTGGATAATGAGGTATTTGATTGATGCATCTAAGATAAGTCTAACATTCAAAAAGCATACAGAGTTCAAAGTCAAAGGCTATTGTGATGCAGACTATGCAAGTGATTTAGACAAGTGCAGATCAATAACCGGTTATGCATTCACAGTTGGTGGAAATACTGTAAGTTGGAGATCTAGACTACAACAGGTAGTAGCTCTATTAACTACAGAGTCAGAGTACATAGCATTATCAGAAAGTTTCAGAGAAGCAATCTAGTTGAAAGGGATCACAGAGGAAATGGGGTTCAAGCAAGGACCAGTAGAGATTTACAGTGATTCACAGAGTGCTATTTACTTAGCAAAGAATCGAATGTCAAGTGAGAGAACTAAGCACATTAAGGTTAAGTTTAACTACATTCGAGAGGTGATTCAAGACAAACAAGTAGTGCTATACAAGATACACACTTCAGTAAATCCAGTTGATATGTTTACGAAGGTTTTACCTGGTGAGAAGTTCAGGGGTTGCTTACAATCCCTGAACATGGTTGATTTGTGAGCCAGAAGATGGCTTGAGATCTTGCAAATCTTGGGTAAACAAGGTCTCTTGATCTGTTGAAGTCTGACAAGCTTCGACGAAGATTGAATCCCAAGGGTCTGAAGTTTATGTTCAGACAAGGTCTTTGCATATGTCTTTCGACATGCAAAGACCGATTTTTTGTTACCACTAAACCTGTTTAACAGAAGAAAAACAACGGCGATTAGTTTCTAAAGGAAGACACGAATCGTCAAAGGAGAAATAATAAGTTCATCTGATCATCTTAAGCTCAAGAACTCAGGAAAGGAGAGAGTTTAAGGGATTCAGGGTTACTTACGTTGTTGAGTTGACCCGAGATGAGTACGGAGAGGCATACTCGTCGGAGTTTCAGAGCTGAGTCTCACGCAGAAAAGAGAGAAAGTGAGCTCAGGCGGCTGAGGTCTGCATGAATCGAATGACAGACAAAAGGTGGAGAATTGTAGGGTTTTGTCTTAACATTTATATGTGGGCCAAAATCATCAAGCCCATTAAGCCAAGAGTTATTGGCTAATGGACCGAAGCTAGGTCAAGGATTATGTGAGCCGAATTTCGGCAAATGGGTTTAAAGACCCATTATCATTTTGTTGTTGTAAATGAACTTGGACATATATAAGTCCAGGTTCATCTTCTTCAGAGGGGTGCTCGAGCTTCTTCTTTCTGAAACCTGTAACAAACAAAACAGAGAGAAAAAACCAGTTAGTGAATTCCAGGAAGAATAATCCTGAAGAGAGATGTACCTCAATTGAGGGAACTCTATAACTCGTCTTGCATCTTTAAATTTTGCTCAAGTCTTACCGTTTGCGTGAGAGATTGTGAGTTGAGAGAGAATCATTCTTCTTCATCGATTCAGCTGATCTTTGATCATCTCGTGAGCTGCTTTAACAATACCATTACATGAAAATACATATATATAGTTAATGTTGGAAGAAAATATATAGACTTACCTTATGATGACTTTGTAATTTCTAGTAGAAGAACTGAACTCTATTGGAATATTGAATCCATCGATTACTGATATATCAAAGATCTTGATCTACGTATTGTTTGAGTGCATAGTCAGCCAAAGTGTTTGGTGGTTGTCCATAAAAAGTGCACTGAAGAAGATCATTGCTGTCTCCAATCTGGCAACTACCTTTGTCGGAGTTGTCCAAATTGCAGCCAATACAACCCCAAATCCGAGCTTTGATTGTACCTGGACCAGCATTCACAACCCATATACCGCCTGTTTCGAGTCGTTGTCCACCTCCAGGAGTCCCTAGCAGCCCAAACAACGTATGGATAATTATTATTCACTGTACATGTAGCTGCATTAGCTGAGAACACAAATGCAAAGTAGATTATAGGAAGAAATTTTGGAGAAACCATTTTATTTATTTTTAACAATTAATTCTATATGGGCCTGGTCTTTAAAAGATTTTGGTCTGGTGTTTGTATAGATGAATCAAAGGACAACTTTGTAATCAAATGTGTTGGGAAGTTATGGAATTTAAACTCAGTCAAGTTATCACTTTTGTGTAAATTCTACTTTTTTTAAGTATTGAATATATTTGGGGAATTGTTTTGGTTAAGTGGTTAAGTTTATATCTCCTACTGCATTCCCTATTTGAATTTGACTCCATAGAGCGTGTAATTTTTATGTAATACTATTCGGAGTTTTAGAAGATGAGTTTGAACTATGAAATTGGTGGTCAAGTGATTAAATCTACATCGCTGCATTTTTTTACTAGAGTTTGACTTCAAAAAATACTGTAATACCTATATAATTTTATTTAGGGTTTTAGTAGGTGAATTTGAACTATGAATCCATGTTGTCTATCTAACTGTTACTGTTAACAAAAAAAGAAAAGTATCACAGACATTTCAAAGTCTTGTTTGTCTTAGTCAAGGACGTATGCTTCCAACCACACCACACATTCTTCATGGACCTAATTTAGTTCATTAATAAGTTAGTATCCTGATTTGTGGACGTTAGATGGTCACTATGTAAATTATCTCTAATTTTTTCTTACTAATTATATATATATAGTAAGTTTTATTTGAATTTTTGTATATAATTTTAGCGAATGTAATACTTAGTAATTAATTTGGTAAAGATAAGTCAAGCTTTTTCATGATTTAAACTTGAAAACCCAGACCAAATTCTAATTAAATAACTATATTTTTTTTTCATCAGTGCTGTTATTAAAAGATAATGATCTAACAATTCTATGTACCAATGTAATCGTACTAAATTAAAACTGTATTAAGAAAAAATGAAATAAATATATCAAACTACTAATTCCACGAGTGGATACTAGGCAATAGACTTCCACTATAATAGTACTTCATGTAGTCAATAACTCAATATGGTTGATTAGTCTTCTTTTCTGTTTTTGTTTTTATGTTAAGCTTTCTCAAATTATTTACTACTTCTCTTTTTTTTTTGGTCACAAATCATTTACTACTTCTTTAGAGCCAATTTTATTATTACTTTCCCAAATATTTTTTGGTGATAACTCTATAACATTGCATTGCTCACTCAAATACCCAAAACACATAACAGAATTAATTCTTTTAATATGTAATAAATAGTTTTCTGCAAAAAAATCCTCCAACTCGCTAGTTTTATAACTTTACCATTTATCATTAAGAATGCAAGTCAGTCATTAGATATAGTGAAAATTATGCAATATAATATTTTGTCACCACTATTATAGTTTTAAAATTATGGTAAATAATATTCTCCTTATTCCAAAATGTATGATGTTCTAAGTTTTTCACACAAATAAAAAATGTTCCCGATTAATTGATTCGAGAATATAATTCCGTATGATCTCCAGAAAACTGACTCAATACTAGACATTATTTTACTATATGATTTGTGATTAATTAATTTGGTGCTAGGTATTACTTTACCTCTCACCGCCCTGATCAGCGCCTAGCGAAAACATGGCTCTAGCTGATTCATCAATCTGAGCTTGAAAGACATGAGCTTTCTAGAGGTTGTGTATCATCCACCTTGAGGTCGATCCAAAAGACTTCAGATCAAATAGAATCAAACCCATCTTGAACTAAACACTTTACTTAAAAAGTACAGTTTGATTTTGGTCGGCTACACTTTGATTATATGTGTATATATATACACTTCTTCTTTTGTCAACGAAATAATACTTTATTTTATTTTGGATCGGTCTCTTCTCACACGGGGAACAAGAACAAGGAAAAAAGAAGACATTTTTAACTGTTGCATTTCCTTAACATTTGCGTTTCTAATCGGAGTAGAAGACTAGAAGCTGATTCAATGAGCTTTTGAGGGATCTGGAGTTTCTTCACACTCCGTAGCAACTTGATTTTGATTCATTTCTCATTTCGATTTCCTCCTCCACAATCAGCATTCTTCTTGTCTTCTTTGTTGTTCCGTTGGTGTTGTTGATACAATCGATCGATTGGGTAACTTTCATAAAGAAATGAGTTTGGTGGATGCGATTGTTCCCGGAGACATGGCTTGTCTGGATGCAGATTTGTTGCAGCTACAAGAGATGTCTTCATTTGTACTGAACTCAAAACCTGGATTCACTCAGAAGCTCTTCGACCAGTGGATTTCTCTTCCCGAAGCTCATCGACAGGTAAACCAGATTCGGATTTCAATTTGAGTCTGAGCTCTGTTCTGCTACACTAGTTTGCAGGCTCTGTAGCCATTCACTGGAATCTAAAGTTTATAGCTTTTGTTTTGCTTGTTTCCCAATTTGTTTCGTAGATTGCATCATTGCTTCATGACGCAATAAATGGAAGTCCTTTAAATGTTACTGGAAGTGTATCTGGTTCGAATTCTGCCATTAGCAATTCTATACCATCTATGTTTCTTGCGGGAAGTGGTCCTCCGCTTTCACCACGGAGTTGTGGTTCTCCGCGTACAACGAGACAGAGAGGCCCTTCTAACTTAGGATCTACGCTAAAAGTAGTCAAGGAGCCTGTTAAAGAGCCAATGCCTCAGGTTTTGAACTGCTTCTGCAATTCCTTTTTCCTCTTTTGTATATACTAAAGGAGTTAAATCACTGATTTCAAACTTTGGAATGATTGTAGTTTTACTTTCAAAACGGTCCGCCACCACCAAGAGAGATTAAAGAGCAATGTATGTTTAGAATCAACCATTTTTTCTATGGTCACACAGATGGACTGCAGGTACAAGGTGAGTAATTTTAAGTTTGATAATAATAAAAAAGAAACTTACTGCAGGTGCCTTATTAGCTATTAATACTTATACAATCTCATACTCAGAATTCAAACTAGTCACCCGAGAAATCTGCAAGCTCCCATCTTTCTTCTCCACTTCACTTTTCAGGAGGATTGATGTCAATAACACAGGTTTTGTAACTAGGTGTGTGCTTCTTTCTTACTGTATGGTGGAAGCTGGTCTTTGCATAGTTTGTAGCATACATACATCAAGCTTCCTGCTCAATTTTTTTATAGTCACTCTCTAATGATTCTTGAGTTTAGTGATCACAGTATTGAACAATCAAGCATAACAGTTTTTAGAGTTTGATTATGCAGAGAAGCATTTATTGGTTATTGGGTTAATGGGAACATGTTAATACTGGATACAACGACCCAAATCTATAAGATACTAAAGCAGCCAAATCAGAATTTCATTGCTAAGGTAGTTTCTTTTGTTTGGCATATTCAGTCATATAAGCAACTTAATTTTTTTTATCTCCTTGCGTTTATGATTTCGTTTTGAGTTCTCAACATTTTTTCTGGCAGGCTGATTTTAAACTACTACTTAAAGAACTGTTGGCAACACATCCTGGGCTAGAGTTTTTGCAAGCCACGCCTGAATTCCAAGAAAGATATGGTTAGGTCTCAAGTTCATATACATCTTAGTTAGTATTCTATTTTATCTCATGTTTCTTTTCTTTCATGGCATTGCTTGGGTTTAATGTTTAGTTATTGAGTGGGAGTTTAGTTTGACACTATTTGTATTTTGATGGGACAGCTGAAACTGTCACCTACAGAATATTCTACTACATAAATAGATCTGGAAATGGTCGACTTACATTTAGAGAGCTCAAACGAGGAAACTTAATTGCTGCAATGTTACATGCTGATGAAGAAGAAGATATCAACAAAGTGTTGAGGTACTGACGAAAAATGTGTTCGTGCTATTGGTATATAAGCAGTTTTGTTTCTGTTAATTTGACATCTACACTTTGCTATTTACATTGGTAACTAGATACTTCTCGTACGAGCATTTCTATGTCATATACTGCAAGTTCTGGGAACTAGATACGGATCATGATTTCCTAATTGACAAAGAAAATCTTATGAGATATGGAAACCATGCTCTTACTTACCGAATTGTCGAGAGGATATTCTCCCAGGTTTCGTCTACATAATCTTGATCTTATATTTTACGTTGTGAAGATGTTATTTAAATAGCTTCCCTTTCAAGACTTTTGTCTTTTGTGTTCCAAATTAGTTATCTTTGATGACTGTCATCATTGGTGTTGCATTGGCTCTACTCAGGTTCCAAGGAAGTTCACTAGCAAAGTTAAAGGGAAAATGGGGTATGAAGATTTTGTCTACTTTATACTTGCAGAAGAAGATAAATCGTCAGAGCCTAGCCTAGAATATTGGTAAGCTGTATCATAAAGGATCCACAAGTGGCAGACAGATACCTTTGGAGTGTTTTTATCTGACACAAGTATACATTGGACTAGGTTTAAATGTATAGACTTGGACGCAAATGGGATTCTTACGCCAAATGAGATGCAATTCTTCTATGAAGAACAGTTGCATAGAATGGAGTGTATGGCACAAGAGACAGTTCTTTTTGAGGATATCTTATGCCAGATAATTGATATGATCGGACCAGAGGTTGAACCATAAGTCTCATTTAATAATGATTATTATGTGTTTAAGCCACTCCCAAGTTTATATTTTTCTGACTCTTAGCGACTTTGTTTTGTCTATTTGTTTGTTGTTTTCTTTCCACAGAATGAAAGCCTTGTAACGCTGCATGACCTGAAGGGTTCCAAACTCTCTGGAAACATCTTCAACATCCTTTTCAATCTAAACAAATTTATGGCATTTGAATCGCGGGATCCATTCCTCATCCGTCAGGTAACTTATCATTTAATATCTAGCCTTGATTGTTCTCACACCACAAGCCTCTTATAACATTGCAAAATGGTAAAACGTAAACAGGAGCGTGAGAATCCAACGTTGACAGAGTGGGACCGTTTTGCACATAGAGAATATATAAGGCTTTCACTAGAAGAAGATGTTGAAGATGCATCCAATGGAAGTGCTGAGGTTTGGGATGAGTCGTCGTTAGAGGCTCCCTTCTGAGTTCATAGGGATAATAAGTCAAAAGAGAAAGGAAAACAAGTAAGCCTCTTCTTCAACAATTGTTTCTCAGGTCGTTTCAGTGAAAAGCCTGTAGTATCCTCAATTGAGAACCATACTTAGCTTGGATTTGTCATTTTTTTTTTTGTACTTTCTTTCAATCTAAACTGATTCATACAGAGTTATACATATTTATTAATAGCTCATTTCTTGTTACGTCTTCGGGATGTATTGTATTTACTGTGTTTGCCTGTACTTTGTAGCTGTGTTATTACATTTCAATATCATCTTTGGTGGAATCTTTAATTATATTTTTCACCAATTAAATCGGTTTTAAAGTTAAATTCTGGTAGAGAAGACAGCATAATTGAACATTTAACCAGTAACCAAAACACTTCCCATTTTACATTTCCCAGAGTAATCTTATAAAATTGATTAGTTTAGGTTTAATCTCAGGTCTTCTAATATTTGTCTTGGTTTTATATTCATAAGACAAGGAACTGCAGTACATTTGTCCTAGGCCCTAGCTATGGTATTTATAACATTGTCCAAAAACAGACTTTAGATATTAAATGTTTTATAAATTTGATCTCAGATTTTAGTTTTGATTTTCAAAACTTCTCCGATCAAGTTCTAAAAAATTTTCTTTTTTTACATTAGGTCACAAATGACTGTTTTATTAACTAAGTTTTTCCTAGAACTGGGCATAAAAACCGGAGCCAAAGTTTCGAGCCTAAACCCGATCTAGAAAAGAAGACCCGAACTCAAATTCAAAATGCTTAAATACCCGAAAAACAACTTTATAGTTTTTATACAACGATTCAAATTTAATAAAAATTTAATAGTAAATTTTAAAAAAAAATTAATAGTAAATCTTTAATAAAAAATTTAATAAAAACTTATCAGTTATAAAATCGTTTATTGATTTAGTTCCAGTTCGAGTTTGAATTTTATTTTCCTCGTACATAAATTTGGAAATATTCTAGTTATTTGTAAAGTTGATCTGATTCGGTAATTTGGTTATTTTAGTTTAGGCAATATTCAGATATTTTAACTTATGATGTAGATGGAGTTTGAGTTCTTATATTTTTATTAAAAATCAAAATTAAAAAGATTTAATAGAAAACTAAAATTTGGTTCTTAATTTGGTTCTATTTTGAGTTTGGTTTTTCAAATACATAGATTTAAAATTCATTGGAATATTTTGTCGGGTTTGCTTTGGTTTGATTCCTCTAATTCGAGATGATTTTTATCGGTTTTTGGCATCTAAATCAATATTCAAAATATTAACATTGGTCCAAAAACCAAATGAACAGATTTAAAAAACAATTAAATCCCGCAATAAAATGCGGGTATAATCCTAGTCAAAATATATAAATGAAATTTAAAATGAAATAGCTGAAAATAAAATCTAAAAAGTGATTAGGAATGGAGTATTAATTAATGACGTTAATCCGTAATTTGGATTTGATATTAAAAACCAACCTGGAAATGTAGAGAGAGAGAGACGTAAAAGCGCCTGAGATAATTCAAAAGCCAAAAAAGAGATGGCAAAGTCGTAAATTAATTCAAAACAAGGGGTTAATCAGAAGTCTTCCCTCCACAGAACCGTAAAGCAAAAAAATTCAATTCAAGAGAAAGAGAGAGAGAGAGATCTAAAGTAAGCTTGATGCATTAATGGCGAACTAAGTTCTTAACCGTTAGATCGACCTCCGTAGCTGGACGGTCATTGTCAACCGTTAGCTTCTGATTCATTCCTCTGGCTTTCTTTGTCTCCTTCCGGGTATTTGGATCCGACTAGGAAGACAAATCAGACGGCTTCGATTTTTGGATTCGGATTCGGATTCGGATTCGTCCAGCCTCCTCAGGTGCTTCTTTTGATGACCTTTCCTCGTCTTATCGTTTTTGTTTTGTGTAATAATAGGAAAAAATGAAAAGAATATATGAATGGTAAAGTATAGAGAAATGTGTTAATGCGATTTCTGTTTTCTTCTAAAGTCTCTGAATGATGAACAAAATCACAGCTTTGCTCAATATCAAATGCTTTTTGGTGTTTGTTTTTGAGATTTGTTTTCGTTCGCTGGGAGAAATTTTTTAACTTTCTAATCCACTTATTCGAAAATACTTGTCTTTTGATCTTGCAATTTGAATTGATGGGTTGTTTTCTTCGGAATGTGTAGGTTGTTGTTTAGTTCATTCATTTTCGAGCTTTGATTGGAAGAAGATAAGGAACTACTAGTTTCTAAGGAGGGTTTTATTCATATATTTGGTAATGGAGGAAAGTGTAACATAAAAGAGGCAAATAGAGTTGGATAAAGTTGTGAGCTCTTATGGAAGATTACTCAAAGTATACTCATAGTCCTGCCCATTTAGCGGTTGTGCTTCATGATCATGCGGCTCTTAGGCGGATAGTAATGGATCTTCCTCACTTAGCTAAGGCTGGTGAGGTTACTAATGAAGCAGAGTCTTTGGAAGCTGAGGCTCGTGCTGATGCAGTCACGGCTGTTATTGATCACCGTGATGTTCCTGGGCGTGAAACTCCTTTACATCTTTCTGTTCGTTTGCGAGATCCAGTCTCTGCTGAGATTTTGATGTCTGCTGGAGCAGATTGGAGCTTACAGAACGAGAATGGTTGGAGTGCATTACAAGAAGCGGTTTGCACTAGAGAGGAAGCAATTGCTATGATAATTGCACGGCACTATCAGCCGCTTGCTTGGGCAAAATGGTGTAGGAGACTTCCTCGGATAACTGCTTCAGCATCGCGTATCCGTGATTTTTATATGGAGATTACCTTTCATTTTGAGAGCTCGGTTATTCCCTTTATTAGTCGTATTGCTCCCTCAGATACTTATAGGATATGGAAGCGCGGTTCAAATCTTCGTGCTGATATGACACTTGCAGGTTTTGATGGGTTCCGCATTCAACGATCAGATCAGACGTTTCTTTTTCTGGGAGAGGGTTACACGTCTGATGATGGGAAAATGTCACTACCTCCTGGCTCCTTGATTGTTCTTTCTCATAAGGAAAAGGAAGTGACTAACGCTTTAGAGGGGGCAGGTACCCAACCAACTGAAACTGAAGTTGCTCATGAAGTGGCACAAATGTCTCAGACCAACATGTATAGGCCTGGCATTGATGTCACGCAGGCTGATTTAGTTCCTCAGTTTAATTGGAGACGACAAGAGAGGTCTGAAATGGTCGGGAGTTGGAAAGCAAAGGTGTATGACATGCTTCATGTGATGGTGAGCGTAAAATCGAGAAGGGTTCCAGGGGCAATGACGGATGAAGAGCTTTTTGCTGTTGATGAAGAGAAAATGGCAAATGGTGCAGAGAATGATGGCTTTGAAGGTGTATTAACGTCTGAAGAAAGGAAGCAATTGGATTCTGCCCTGCGGATGGGGAACTCCGATGCTGTTGAAGATGAAGAGAATGACTTAAACAATCACCAGGAAAATGGTTTAAGAAGAGAAGCCAATGGTGCTCCTCTTAAGGACAAGAAAGCCTGGTTTGGCTGGAATAAGAAAGCCCCAAAATCTGGCCATGATAATAGTACTGAAGATACAACAACAAAGCTCAAGAAAGGCTCGAAGTTGACACCACAAGAGGGACACCAGAAAGAGAAAGGGAAAAGCCAAAGATCATCATCACTATCTGATAACACCAAGGAGGCAAAGGACAAAGGTGGTGCCAAAAAGAAAAAGAACGAGAGCGAATACAAGAAAGGGTTAAGACCTGTTTTGTGGTTGACACCTGACTTCCCTCTTAAGACGGAAGAGCTTCTTCCGCTTCTCGATATCTTAGCCAATAAGGTCAAAGCCGTGAGGAGACTCAGAGAGCTCCTTACCACTAAACTTCCGACGGGAACATTCCCTGTCAAGGTAAATAATTTGTTCTACCCAGTAATGAATTCCCTTTCTGCTAATCTTATGTGTTGCTTATCTTGGTCTTGTCTGCTCATTGTGCAGCTTGCGATCCCCATTATTCCAACCGTCCGTGTTCTTGTCACATTTACTAAATTTGAAGAGCTCCAACCATCTGAGGAATTCTCAACGCCTCCTTCTAGCCCAGTTTTCCATGATGCTAAGTCATCAGAGAATTCATCATCAGCATCATGGATGTCATGGATGAAAAGTGGTCGTGGTGGTGGCCAATCAAGTGACAGCGACAGTAACCGGTTCAAGGACACTGAAATTGACCCTTTCCTCATACCTTCGGATTACAAATGGGTCGACTCAGCTGAGAAGAAACGCAGAATAAAAGCCAAGAAAGCTAGAATCAGGAAAAACAGGAAGCAAACTGCTTCAAAAGCCAGTGACTCGAGTTCTCGTTCGAATCAAGAACAGGGAGAATGATTGCCACTCTGAATAAACAGGGTATTGTCAGGTAGATGAGAAAGGGTTTGCTTGTGTTATCGGTATTGATCTTGTAGTAATATCATCTTATTTGTGAAATTTTTGAGGAACACGTTTGCTATAAGAAACAGCCATTTTGCTCTCTTCAATTGATCATAAGAAACAGGCTTCTATTATTATACTGAGAACTCTTTGTACAACAGATGAATAAACAAGGTTCTGTACATAGCGGAAGTGGTTATGTCACCAGAACCGGTCTTTATTGACACTGAGATAACCGGACATCACTTTCCCACCGGTATTCCTCATACCATCGATGAGGAAACACCAAGTTGAACCCAATGCTCCAACGAAGAAATCAGCGTCCGAGGCCATTAAAAAGTTAACCAGTGGATAGTTCGTGCTCATCTCTCTCCCGAGACTTGCTTCATACTCAGCCATCGACTTATTACCGACTTGTCTTGGCACTTTCGTGTAATAGAATCTCCAGTGAGCATACTCTTTACTTCTGTCCACAACTTCCTTCATCTCTGTTGAGAGCCAGATTCTGTTGAGCTCTGGAAACCGATCTCTGATCCTATCAGCTAAACGCTTGTACTCCTCTAAAGCAGCAACTCTCATCTCACAAGCTTTGTCTCCCATCCGAACATGAACACTCAGCATTGGCCTTGGAATCCAAGGCTTGTGATCCGACCACACTTTTTCTTCAATTTCTGCCTTAATTATCTTCTTCTTTCTCCAATCTCCTGCAGAGAGAACAATCTCAGCGGCTTCTTTTCCAAACGCAGAATTTCGAGCAGCGTTCATCAAACTACAAGTGTATTCCGTTTGAAATCTCATCAAGTATCTCACAGCCTGAGCTCTCCACCATCTCCTATCCATTTTCCTGTGACTAGAGATTAAACTTCCGTTGATTTCTGTAGTTGGCTTCATATAACTCCACGGCTTACCCCATAGTTTTGGTACATGTCCAGTCCATATCTCTTTGGTGCTGTAGTTTAGTTTATCAGTAACCATTCCACTCTCCCACGCTTCTCTCTTCTTCATAACTGCAAACGCCTGTTTTCGACACTCTTCTGACGTTTCTGGTAGAAAATAGCAAGACCATTTTCCTCGAGAAGAACCTGAAACCAAACAAACAAACATTCCAGAATGAAAACTTGAATGTTTTTATCATTCTACACTTAAGCAAGAAGGTGTAGTACCTTTGCAACCATCATGATCTGCTCGGTTATAGTAGTTTGTAACAAGCACTCTGTTTTCATTTAAAGCAATTGCAAGAAGACCAGTCATTCCAGCAATCTGAGCTCCCATTCCAAAACCAGGAAGCGTTTCCCAATCAGCTACAAGGAACTTTAGACTCTTGTTTTCACAGTCCAAAGGATGCTGATGACTCCATATCTCACTTTGAACTCTCCTTGTTAATGGATAATTGTCTTCATCTGCTCCATTGATCTGAATAAACAAGCTTCATAATCATTCATTTCATCTGATCGAAAAGAAGAAGAGGAAGAAGAAGAACCATACCCAAGGAGGAGAAAAAGTCTGATTCACTATCCGTTTATCCAAACGCTCCCTAATTCGTGCTTTCTCCTCACACTTTTCCAAATGTGGAGCCTTTGGTACATCTGATTTGTTCATGCCTACCTTCTTCAAGAAGTCTTCTTCATTTAAGAGTAATAAATTGTCCCAAGCAGAGACCAAAAGTTTAACCTGATCATCATCATCATCATCTTCTACTTCTGTCTCATCTTTGCTCTTCCATTTCAATCTACTGTCTATACTTGCAATCTTATCTACATATAAACACTTTTTCATCACATGAAACAAAAATAACACAACTTTACCATAAAAATGCAGATCTTTAAGACTTACTGCTGATGTGAGAAGTGGAATTGCAGGGAGGAGAAGCAGAAGCAGAGAAGGAGAAGGCAACAAGCTCAAAAGTGCCAAGAGAAGTTAAAGCAGCTAAGAAGAGTGAAGTAAGACAGATTCCACATAGAAACCCAACAACACAAATTTGACATGGAAATGAATTTCCAAGCTTTAATGCTTTCTCTGAAACAACTCTCTCTAATGACTTCATACTCTAATTTTCTCACTCACTAAAAACCAAACCCTTTTGTCTTTTTACTTCTTCTCTTTTGTAACTGAAAATTTTCTAGAGAAAAACAAAAGATTTTCTTGGGAAAGTACTACCTAGAATGTTAACATAGGAGAACCAAAATTTCTAATATAGCCACGCTTACCAACTATCAACCAGAAAACACATGATATTTATGTTTCTTTTTCTAAAATAATACTTTAAATTTTGTGGAAAGAAAGAAAGATCAAGATGCTTCCATAAAAATACGATTGTTTTCTTCTTCATTAGTGGTCCATTTTTGCTTTTTCCTGCAACAAAGACATGGACAAACAAAATAAAATTAGCATTTTTCAATGTGACAGATCAAAACAACTGGAAAACACACAAGCTTCAAAATCTGAAGAACCTTTATAAAATTTTCAGTATTATATGTAGCTGTTTAAGTACAAAATTGCAGATAATTAATCGAGAAAATGAGAGAGAGTGAAGAGAAAGAACAAAACCAATGAAACGGATTGTTATATAATTATGGAGATATAAAAGGAGAGAAGAGTATAACTGTTTGATCGTATTTAACTCTTGCTTATTTTTTTAAATTAACATTTTGAACTGTAGAAAATCTGCTTACTTTATTTAAACTTTTTTAGGGAATTGTGAATTTCTTTGAGAAATGGACACATGGATTAAAAGAAAGAAAGAACAAAAAGACTTTTAAACAGTTGGTCTGAAAATAAGGCAGAGAATCATAACACAAATCCAATTGATACAAGCCAAGAATCTTCCACTCACAAAGAGAAATACAAAAGCATTGAGATTCTAAAAAACCCATAAGCTCAGTTTCTGAGGACATAGAAGTTATAAGTGAGAGAGTTTGATGTTGACGAGGTTATCTTGTGTTTTGTTGTGATATTTTCTATATATATTTTTTTCCTAACAATTAAATCGATAATACTCGATCTATAATCTATACTTACCCCTAAAATTTATTTTTTAAGCTACCATACTGTATCAGATATGAATCGAATCATGATACTAAATCACTAACTGAATCATCTTAACTACTAGACCAAATCATTAGCTGGATTATCCTAATTATCAGACTGAAAGCAATATTTTTATATTAAAACTCTAATTTATTTATGTTTGGTGAAACCATTAACGACGACTTGTATCGTTGGTTCTTTAAACAAAACAAAAAAGTACAAGTCGCTTGAATTAAAAGTTTAGTATAAAACACGAGATCATAATGATAATATTTCTTTTTTTCTTTCTTCTTATCTACAAATTCAATCATGCGATCGGTATATTTTTTTATGTTAATTTTTTAACTCACATGAAATTAATGAGCACAATTCATATTACTATTTCTAATTTCTGCAATTATCGATTTATATTTTACATGATAACCGGAGTATGGAAGAACAAGTCTTCTTTTTTTATTTATTTATTCTATTCTTTCCGAAAAAAAACCAAAAACAAGTGGGGTAAAGACTATTAATTTTTTTTTTTGATATTGGTCCCACCTTATGGGTCATAGACCCCACATGGGGCTATTTTGCTCCCACTGGAGCGTTTTGGGAATTGTCCTGAGTGCTGGGACTGAGGGGAAGGGTACTCAACCACCTTGACCAACTCATCCTGGCAAAGACTATTAATCTATATGACCAAAAGCCATAAGGATATCATGGGATATATAAATATATCAAATACATCATCATGATCATGAGATCATTTTAGTTTAACATATTATTCTTCACGTCACTTACAAATGTTGAAAACGACATTATATATTTGTATAAACCTTAGAAGAACCCTTGTAAGGTATATGATTAGGTTCTCATCAAACCATTGATTTTTTATTCTTGACAAATTGTAAATTTGATATGCAACAACGCATTTGTAATTTTAATATGATTATAATCAAAAATTCTCAGTCGTAACAGTGTGTGTCCTTTTAAACACAATAAGTGTTCACAAGTTCAAAATGTACCATCTCAGATCAGATTAGCCCATATTGTCAGATTTCAATTACAAACGTCTTTATATACAAGACAATCGTTCTCAGTTAGTGTTTGTTGCAGGGCATTTTAAGCAACTGCTTCTAAACTGAACAAACATGAAGCTAGGTAAGAAGAAGAAGAAGAAACAGATTCTTTGTTTTTAACAAAACTGGAGATGTTGCATCTCTGGGTTTCCACAATTAATTAAAAGGATCAATCTTTAATATGTTTTAATCTTCTCTGACTCGTTTCCTTGATACTGAAACAGGTTCAGTTTGCTCCTCTGTGCGTGTCTCAAGACCACATTCAACTTCTGTTGAAACTGTGCCGTTGCATTGCTTTAGTGATGCTTCTGAGGAAGAGCTCTTGTTCTCTTGCATCTTTTGTTGTTTCTCGAACATCATCTGTAAGTATCGTCCCTGTTTTTCGATCTGTAACTGCAGCGACCTTTGGATCTGGCATATAAGCATCAGACATTATACAAGAGATATCTATGACTACTCCTCTTTCTGGTTTGAAAAACAGGCAAAGGAAGGATTGTTTTTAAGCTGTTTATTACCTCGAGCTGCTCATGGAGACGTTTCTGAACTTGCATCTGTAAACGTAGAGCTTGTGTGATCTCAACGCTCCTGGTAAAGAAACAGTAATAACATTAACTACAAAGATACACATACAACGCTATTACATCAGAATTCTGAATAATACTCGAATAAAGATTTTTCGTTGCCATGTCAACTGAAATTTCTTACGTTTTCATGTCAAGAGATTTGATATCTTCGATAGATGTTATCTTCTTCTCTTGAGGTTCTCCTGTACAAGAAAGAAACAAAATTTCTACTAAGATCTCTGCTCCTTCATAAACTGTTTGCCATAGAGACTTTAGCCTTTTCTAGAGAGTGACCAATTCTCAAGAGGCAGAAAAGTAATGGAGAAGTGGAGATGATATTCTGTGAAATATACAGTCTCTACCTGTAACTTCTGAAGTCTCTGGTTTAAACCTTGCCGTTCTGTATTTCTGTAGAAAAAGAGTTCATGAAAAAACAACAGAAATGAGAATTGAGCTAAGCTTAGCAGGAGAAGCAGCATAATATGCCAAAAAAAAAAAGGATAAGAACAAACCTGCAAATGGCTTTTTACATGATAAATGGTCAAGCCTGGGTTATTCAAGAGCTTCAAAACAGCCTTAGGCGTGGCTCCTATGGTATAATTCACAGAAGTATAAAGAAGACATGGATTTCACTGCTATATTTAACAGCCTTAAGCTATATATCCTTTTCAGGATCAAGAGATGATGAAAGCTTACTCACGTTCACTACCACCGAGCTGATTAACAGCTTCAACGAATGCTTCATGAAGTTCTGGCGTCCACCGCATGCGTTGTTTAGATGTAGGTACGTTAGATGATGAGTTTTTGCCACTTAGCTGCTCCTCTGGTGAGACAATCTGCAACTGCTGGTTAGCTTTTATCTCTTGCCTTGGTACATCCGAAATTGGTGTCGGTATCTGTTACAAACACTTATTATAAGACATATATACAAAGTTAAAGATCATGTATATGGCTACAGAAACTGAACCTTTGAATTTGGATTGTGGGAGCCTAAATCTCCAAGAAACTCAGACCAGTTTGGCTCTGCACCATCGTCAACAGAAATCAGCTGATCTGCCCAATTTTGCCACTCGCTTTTCTTATTGGATGACTCCACCCTTACTCCGTTATTCTCTCCTTGTAGATTCTGAACAGGAATATCAGAGAAATCAAAGAACTCCTGAAGCGGATCTGTGAACTCTTGAGGCTGATGATTTATCAACGAAGTAGATTGTGCTTCCAAGATGCAATCCTGCATAGCCAGTCCATCTCTTGGCACGGTGGAAACTGGTGGCTGAGTTTGTGAACTTCTTCCATGAGATGAGACAGCAGAAACATTGCAGAATCCAGATGAAGAAGAAAACAAATACCCACCAGAATTGCCACCAGAGAACGTCTGATAAGGTACAGGGTTATTCATCAGTTCTTTCCCTGACGAGACCCAGAAAGAGTTAGGCAACTTGCGGTATCTGTCTTCAACAGTAGTATGAATAGCTGAAAAAGATGAAGACATAGCGGTTGAATATCCGAAATCATTAGCCAAAGTCATAGACCCAACTGCAGTTTTGCACAACACCCACACAGTAGCCTAATTCAGAAAACAGATAGCTTTACAATGAGGCAAACTTTGTGATGAATGAATAAAACGAAATATAAGACTCACAATCAGAAAGTTATATAAACTTTAAGTATAGAGGAGATGAACCAATGAATCAATTCCCTTCCACTAAATTAGACACTATCTTTTTCCCCAGTCAAAAACAAACAGAATATTCCTTAATTTTTGTTTTGCTATAGATCACAAACTCTTAGCTCTCTATCTCTTCTCTCCCTCATTTTTTCTATTCTTTTCTTAGAGATTTCTCCTTTGATCCTTAAAAGAAGAAATAAAACAGACAACAACACAATATACGAGGTTTGTTTTATAGAAATCAAAGCTGTTTCAGCCATGAACCGAAGAGAAAATGATCATGGAGATGATGAAGCATCTACAAGTGGATAGTGAAAAGACATTGCATATTAAGATATGGGAATCAGTGCTTGAGGGAATGAAATTTAAGTCCACTTTTCAGAAACAAATGTGGCTTTTCAATAGCCAGAGAGACATGTCACGAGGAGCCACCATACTATGAAGCATTCATTACTCAGAATCAAAGGACACAATAAAAGGAAAATCTTTCAATCAATTACTGAAAATGAATCAAATTCACTAAAATCAACACAACTGTTTCAGTCCTAAAGACGAATCTCGGATTCAAAACTAACTGGGTTTGTAAACAAAGACCACCATCTCTTCTTTAGATCATAACAAAGTCAACAACAGAAATCAGATCTTTCAATAAATTGAACAATCCACTAAAACCCAGAATTAGTAGAATGATAAAAAATACAAATCGAAGACTAAAACAGTGAAGAGAATCTTACTCGACTCAGAAACGGCTGCACGAAAATGGATACGGAATCAAATGATGATGATTGAGTAATGATAAATTTGTCTTCTCGAGAACTCGAGAAGAGAAGTATTTTGGCTTCTCCTTGTACGTCTCTGTTGTCCTCTGCTTTTGTTCTTTAATTTATCCTGACTGTTGGATAGTCACTCGTGTTATCTATCAACGGCTGAGATTTATGTAGAGTACGTAAATGTCTGTATATCTAAATGTATATATGGCTGCAAATTGCAGAATGAAAGAATTAAAGAGAGACCATTTGATTGTTTTCTTTTTGTTGAACAAAGAGGCAAAACCCCTTCTTTTATTCATACTAAATTAATCATAAATAAACGTTTTTGGGCCGGGTTAAACCACGATAATCTTCATGTAAAATTGACAATAAAGAAATTGGAACTTCGACGAAAGAATGAAAACCTAACGGCAAAAAAAACGCATAGTTAGCTAAGCCGTCGGCAAGACGATTAGCTTCTTTATATATATGAACAATCCGGACTAGCCAGTCTCTAGAGAAGAAGCCATAGCACAGTCGTGCTAGGAAAGAGAGAGGGTGAATATCACCAATCCCTATTTGTAGAATATCACCAATTTTCTATTTGGAGCCGTACATATACCAATATTAACTGCAAAACCACCACATCAATTCCCCACGTTGTCCCGAAGAGCTCACCAGCTGATGCATGACCTGTGTTTCCATGGGATGCCCCATCAGTATTCAAACGTATCCAGCCCTCCCTCGGTACAACCCATCCGATCATTCTAGTCACTCGACCATTACCTTGATTAGGCCGAGAAAGATGATCATGTGCTTGACTAACCTCTCTCGCCTTGTCCTTCAAGAATTGAACTCGGTCCCGACACTTCATATTATTCCCGAAAACGTTATCACACCTCCACTTCCAACTCCACCAAACTCCTAGTGCGAAAACCATATTCCATGTGAAATTCTCAGACCACCGAGAGCATCCAAGGTTACCAAACAGCCATTCCAAAAGCGAGCTCAAAAAGAACCAGTTCCGATACCTAGCTGGAACAGCTCGAATCCAAATGCCTGCCATAGCAGGGCAATCGCGTAAAATATGAAGTATAGATTCATTACCGGATTGACAGACTGTGACACCATTGATGTACCAATGTGGTGACGTACACTCTCTTCGTTAGTCATAATAACTTGATGCGAGACAAGCCATAGAAAAACATGTGCTCTTTTAGGAGCTTGGACAGACCACACACGAGAGTAAAAAACGGAAGAATTCGTTCCCAATTCCCCGGAATGATCAAGAAACTTGTACGCCGACTTCACGGAGAACTTGCCATCGGGATTACCTCTCCAAGATAAACGATCCACAGAGCCGGTTATTGTATCAACCACATGCGACATAAGAGTGAGCTTTATTCATTCATTAATCAAAGGAGCAAGCACATCAAAATTCCAACCTGACCCATCTATCCATAAGTCCGCAACACGAAGCTTTTCAAGCAAACTAGGAATGTCTGTGGCCACTAACTTGCACCAAGCACAGAATATTTCCAGAATCGAACGTGTTTGCCATCACCAACTACCCAGCTTACCCCCGGAACAAGAACTTTGTTTATCGTAGCAACAACACTACACCAAGTAGAAGACCAAGTACACTTAGGAGTTAGCCAACTAGACTCATGAATCGTACCCCACTCTATACTTACTTCGTAGTAAGTATGCCCGTAAACTCGTGGAATCAGAGAGGAGGCGCCAACCAATCTTAGCTAACAAAGCAAGGTTCATTAAATTTGTCTTACGTATCCCTAAACCTCTAGCCGATTTTGGGACACACACCTGATCCCATGCCAACAAGTGCAATTTTTGTTTCTCTTAAGTACTTCCCTATATAAAGTATCGTGAGATGTGATCAAGACACTTAACCGTATGTTTTGGGAGACATATAGTGTTCATCGAGTGGATGGGTATAGAAGATAAGACAGTTTTTGTAAGAGTAACTCTTCCCGCTAAACTCAAAAACCGACTTTTTCATCCCGAGAGATGAGAGGAAACTCTCTCAACAACACCTTGAAAAGTCTCCTTATTTATTCTCTTATGAAGAACAGGCATCCCTAGATATTTCCACAGATCATGCATTTGCTGGATACCACTCACACGACTAATTTGTAACCCAAGTTTGCGTGACACATTATTAGAAAACAATATTTTGGAATTGGCCAAGCTAACACGCTGACCAGATGCCTCACAGAACCTTTCTAAAACCAACTTTATCACATTGATTTGTGACACCAATGCTTCCGCTAATAATATTAGATCATCCGCAAAACAAACATGAGAGAGAGTGGGACCTCCCTGAGACAATCTAATCGGTTTCCATCTTTTCTCTTCTACTTCAAGCTCAAATTGGTGATAGAGACGTTCAAGACATAGCACAAACAAAAAAGGTGATAAAGGATCACCTTGTCTTAGTCCTCTCAAAGGTGTAAAAGCCTCAACTAGTTCACCATTCCAAAGTAAAGTCATGGCTGGAATTCGTAACACATTGGAGAATCTGAGAAACCCATTCATCAGGAAGAGCTGTTGCATAAAGAGTATCTTCGAGAAAATCTAACCTAATTCGGTCATACGCTTTCTCGAAATCTAACTTTAATAGCATCCATCCTCGCGTGCCTTGCTTACGCCGCATAAAGTGCATAACCTCTTGCACAATCACAATGTTATATGTACTAAGGTGTCCCGGTATAAAACTTGCTTAGGCTGAACCAATAAGCTTTGGCATAAGCTGTTTGAGTCGAAGCACCATCGTCTTTGTGATAGTCTTGAACAGAACATTGCATAGGCTGATAGGACAAAATTGCACTAAGCATTCAGGTTTCTCCATTTTAGCAATTAGAACCAAAAGTGCATTATTAACTCCAGAGGCCGCACACTAGAGGCAAAGAAATCGAGAACAAACTTACAAACCGAACCCCCAACGGTTTCCCAACATTGTTGATAAAAAATTGGTGAAAACCCATCAGGTCCCGGAGCTTTAAGACCACCCATGCTACGAATAGCCACTTCCACTTCAGCTGATGTAAATGGTTTCTTTAATAATTGTATCTCCTTCGAACTTAAGCCCAAGAAACATATACGAGGTAAACTCGTGACCTGTGCGCTAACATCCTCGAGAGAGTAAAGAGTTTGATAAAAATCAATCGCTGGCCTCTCAAGCTCCACACTATCTTCAACCCAAATCCCATCTGCATTCTGTAGACTCTCAACTATGTTTCTATGCCGACGAACTATCGTGGATGTGTGAAAAAATTTAGTGTTACGGTCTCCAAGTTCCACCCACTTCTCTCTCGATTTTTGAAACCATAAAACCTCTTCTTGTTCGAGAACCACATCCAATTCACTTAGCAACTCTCTTTCTTTTTCCAACAGAAAATCAGTTTGGGAGACATCTAACAGAGCTTGAACATACTGAATTTCATGCAACAACCTCTCCTTACGTTGAGAAATATTACCAAACACTTCCTTATTCCAATGACAAAGTTCAACCTTTAATATTTTCAAAGCCTCATTCGTACGAATGTCCGATTTCCAAGAGTGTAAGACTAAGAGCAACATTATTGG
Organism: Lepidium aucheri; assembly: GCA_900406435.1. Taxonomy (NCBI): domain Eukaryota; kingdom Viridiplantae; phylum Streptophyta; class Magnoliopsida; order Brassicales; family Brassicaceae; genus Lepidium; species Lepidium aucheri. The sequence continues at coordinate 27,150 of OVBA01001106.1, read as the reverse complement.
GGGTATCTTAAAGTGGGGTTCTTAGAGTTAAAAATTATATTTTTGTGGATAATTTTTACGTAGGAATAATGGAGAGTTTTTAAAGTGGGGTTCTTAAGAACAAAAAAAATAAGAGAGAGTAAAAAGATGAGAGAGAGTAAAAAGAGGAGAAAGAGTCAAAAGATGAGAGAGAGTAAAAAGGAGAGAGGGTAAAAAAGGAGAGAGAGTAAAAAGAGGAGAGAGAGTAAAAAAGAGGAGAGAGAGTAAAAATATGAGACAGAGTAAAAAAGATGAGAGAATGTAAAAAAAGGAAGAGAGAGTAAAAAAAGGAGAGAGAATGAAAAAGATGAGCAGAGTAAAAAAGAGAAAAGAAAGTAAAAAGATGAGAGAGACTAAAAAGAAGAGAGAGAATATAAAGATGAGACAAAGTAAAAAAGAGGAGAAAGAGTCAAAAGATGAGAGAGAGTAAAAAAGAGGAGAGAGAATGAAAAAGATGAGAGAAAGTAAAAAAGAGGAAAGAGACTAAAAAGATGAGAGAGGTTAAAAAGAGGAGAAAGAGAAAAAAGAAGTGAGAGTAAAAAAGGAGAAATGGTAAAAAGAGGAGAGAGAGTAAAAAAAAGGAGAGAGAGTAAAAAAGGAGAAAGTGTAAAAAAGAAGAGAGAGAGTAAAAAAGAGGAGAGAGAGTAAAAAAGAGGAGAGAGAGTGAAAAAGAGAAGAGAGTAAAAAAAAAAGAGGGTCAAAAGAGAAAAAATAGTAAAAAAAAGAGAGAGAGTGAAAAGATGAGAGATAGTCAAAAAAAGAGGAGAGCGAGTAAAAAGGATGAGAGAGAATAAAAAGATGAGAGAGAGTAAAAAGATGAGAGAGAAGTAAAGCTCAAAACGAAATGGATGTCGTCGATGGTCTCCCCATGACACAGGCTCTAATTGTAGATATAAAGTAGCATGGTCCAAATCCAAAAAAGGTAGCTGAGAGACTTTTGCTTCATGCCACTTTAATCTAGCTTGCGGACATCCTAGTACTCGATCAAGTCTCTTAGCAACACAGTTAGCCGTAGAAGCTCCTCTACGCCAAGTAAAACGTTTACCAGAAAAGCCAAAATCGATTAAAGAGGATGCATTAATTCACTCCCCAAACACTCCAGAATCCGGTGAAAGTCTCCCATTACCACCCGACCTCTCATCCAGTCTCAGGATTGTGTTAAAATCACCATCGATAATCAAAGGTTCGGAGATTGAATCAATAACTCGCTTAAGATCTGCCCATAAGCCACTTCTCCGATTCACCGAAGGAGTCGCATAAACCACAATCAAGTGAACAACATCATCTCCTCTCGTAATAATAGCATGATTAAACTGACTACTTGACACTTTCACCACCACATCACCAACACCATTCTTCCAAAGAAGCCAAATACCACCGTTTTGTCCATTAAAATCAACACAACACTCATTATCGAACCTTAAATCACGATAAATACTCAAAGCACGACCACCTTCCGCATTGTTTTAAAGATCGCTAACATATCTGTCGGATTTTTCTTAAGAATGTATCTAATAGCTCGTTGAAAGCTAGGTTTACTTGCCCCCCGACAATTCCACATGATGCAGTTTATCATCAGGATATCGAGCGAAAAGGAATAGGAGATCACCAGGGTGAAACCTTATTGCGAAACAGAAGCCTCCATCGACGAGGCATTATGAGCTATAGATGCAGACTTTGTCACTTCAAAGGAAACCCGAGCCTCAACATTATCCATCAAAGCAGAACCTTGGTCATGTACTTGTGTCTCCACTCCAACATTCCCAAGTATACCCAAGGGTCTCTCACTAGAACAAAACAAAGATGAAATCTCAACCCGTAAGCGTTTACCCAAGCTTTCTAACGGTAAATCAAAGGTTGATGTCCCAAATATTAATCCTCTTGATGGTCGATATTGCTTTTTAACTTTCACTCTCGGACCATGCTTTGAAGTCTTTGAACCATAAGTCTCTGTGTCCTTCAAGTTACCCGAATGTAAACTAGCTGAACCAGAACTAAACTTGACAACCTGAGTATCATCTTTGGTCAACCCCATTAGTTGATGTTTGTTTACATCTTGGTCAACACGAGAGGCAAACGAAGACTCTTTCCCATCTTTCCCTTTACTTCTACTTGCGCTAAATTTTAGAACATTTGATGGCATCAAATTCTCCTTGTCCGTAGTTGTAGTAATCACAACCTCTTTGAGACCTGTAGCAAGATTTTCATCAGCTAACTTTCCAAAGCGATTACCCACCAGGACAATATCATAGTTCGAGCTCCCCGAAATATCTTGAAGGTGTTTCCGTGTATTTGTCTTAGACCCTCCAACTCTAGACTCTACTTGTATTGGATGAGATTTTTGTCTCATCAGATTACCACGAACCAATGTAAAACCATCAGCTCCCACCCCATTGTCTTTAGTAACATTCACTCCACTCACATTCTGTTGAACAACACTATCCGATGCAACAACAGCAATACTAGTATCCATTGCACTTGGCTTCTCTTTCTCCATTGTTGTTACTGTGGGCTTATGTGGACATAGATTTGCTGCATGACCAAAAATATCACGTACCGGATAGATCGAGCTTAAACCTTCATAGTCCACAAAAAATCGTTCGCCATTCACTAAAACAGATCCTTTAAGCGGTCTAGAAAGGTTCACCTCCACACATACCCTTGCAAATTTAGCCTTTTCGAAACTCAAAGTCGTGAGATCAACCCTAATAGGTTTACCAATTCCTCTCGCAATATTCATAAGAATACAGCAGTGATAGAACGTAACAGGCAGGTCCAATAACCGTATCCACACTGGTGTAGTGATAATATCATCAACTCTAGGGTTAAAACCTGCCTTCCAATCTTGCACAAGAAGATAACTGCCAAAAACTCTCCATGGACCACCCGTAAGAGCAGCTAGATACTCCTCTCCATTCTCGAATCTCACCATAAAAAACTGACGTGGCAAATCCAACAAACTCATAGCACCCACCGGCTTCCATAACTCTTTCAATTTTCGTGCAAGAGTCGGCAAAGATACTGTACGACCTAAAACTTTCACAATGATACAACGCTTCCATAAATTCATAACACCCGTCAGCTTCCATAATTCCATTTGATTGTTGTTGTTGTTTTATTTCATTTTTTGGCTTTTTCTTGTGAATTCATTGTAGAGAAAAATGTCGATTTAACACAACAGTTCAAACCGACAAATTTTAAATCATTGTCAGAATTCAGCGTCTAATTTGACACTTATAGTAAGTTATGTGTAAAAAATCGACATTTTTCTCATTCATTATATTGGGTCAAATGCTCTGTACAACGTCAAGTACATTAAAATAAAATTGTTTTTTCACATCTTATACATTAAAGCATGAGATACTTTCATTTTGACCGTGTTATAAACTTTAGGATAAATTTAAGTTCATAACAATTCCTTAAAAATAGGATATTTTGTTACAGATTTTTATATAAAAATTCAAATTTTAATAGAAAAATACTAAAAAAACTAAAATTTAATTTTAAAAAAGTTCGGTTACAAATTATTGATTCGATTCTGGTTCAAATTTGGATTGGACTCTGGTATTTTGTCGAATTCGGTTCATCTAATTGGTATTTTGGTTATTCTGGTTTAAGACATATTTAGATATTTCATTTTTCGAATATAGTTTGGTACGATATTGATCGAGTTCGGGTCTGGATACTTATATATAAGTTCAATATTTAAAAATATTTTATAAAAAAAACTCTAAAGTTTAGTTTTTGATTGGTTCCATATCAGGTTTGAGTTCAGTTTTCCTTTTTAAATATATAGGCTTAGGACTTATGAAATGTTTTGCGAGGTTTGCTTCGGATTAGATTTTTCTAATTCAGGCTGATTTTGGTTAGAGCTTTGGGCCACTAGAACATCATTTCGAAAATAATATTCAAAAGATCAACACATATCTAAAAACCAAATGAACACGGGTTGAATAAAAACAATCAAATCTCATGCTATAACATGGATTGAATCATAGTTCAATATTAATTTAGCTTTACAAACCTAAATAATTCAATAAAAAATTTATAAGTTAAAACATAAACTTGTGTTACGAGGCATAACATAAACTTATAAGTTTATTAAAATTTATAAATTTTGTGCATCATGTTAAGGTATAATGAAATATCTATATAGAGAACATGATTACCAAACTGAATGATTTCTATATTACCCAAAGTCACAAACCCAAAAATTGAAGATATAGTTACAGCTACTTGGCGTATATATTAACTTAGTTGTTATAATGTTTAGAATAATGTTTCATTTATAGATATCTAAAACTGTATATGTAAATTTTGTTTAACATATATACTTTTTATTATACACTGCAAATATATAAATTTTTAGTTATTTAATATGTAATAAATAAATAAAAATTGCTGGTCGATTCATGGCAAGCCTTGTAACAATGTTACTTTCTCGACGGAAAAAACAAATAAGCTGTAAAATTCCGTTGAGAATTCTTTATGGATTCTTGACAGATTTTAAATCCTACCTAACAATTTAATTCTACACAGTAAATTTGAGAGCTAATTTAATCAAATATAAGAATTAATTAATTAAAAGAATAAAAAGATGCTTAGTCATAGAAACACGTGTCAACAAAAGAGTGCTTGTTAAAGACGAAGCAACTCCCGCGAGTTATTTGGAATCAGTTAAAGTGCAAACTCTCTCTCTTTCTCAGATCTTGTCTTTATTAACCAACCTTTGTCCACTCTCATCACAAACACAACGAAGAGAAAACAAAACGATACAATGGCTACAGATACAGCAGCAGATTCGATTGCCACCGTCGCCGAGAAAGCCCCTGTCACGGCTGAGAGAAAAGTCCGTACTGATCTCGATGATCGTCTCCCTAAGCCTTGTTCGTACATTTCTTCTCTCTTTATCTCTTTATCTCTTCTCTTCTGTTATTGTGTATTGTGTAATGATTTACAAATTTCGAATCAGATCTATGTATTAATTTTCAAGATCTCCTAATTATTATTCATTCCCTTATGATTTTGTTCTGAATTGGATTTGTTTTGGTGAATTGAAACAGATGTGCCTCGAGCAATGGTTGCACCAGACATGGAAAACGTTAACGGGACACGAGGACACAAACACCAGGACATGTCTGTTCTTCAACAGCACATCGCTTTCTTTGATCAGAACGATGATGGTATCATCTACCCATCAGAGACCTTCATAGGTAAATTCCAACATAACATAACAAAAATTTGAAGAAGAATTAAGAATCAAGGTTTCATTAGTTGTGCACGTTTCTCTCAGGATTTCGAGCACTTGGTTTCAACGTGGTTTCTAGTTTCTTTCTAACAATGCTCGTGCATCTTACAATGAGTTATGCCACTTCGCCTGTAAGTTAAAATCTCACGAACATATATCTCAATTAGTGGTCTTTTTGACTTTTTTGATTCTTCTAAAGATGTCGTCTTCATTTTAATAAACTAGAGTTGGATTCCTTCGTTGACGTTTCCTATTTACATCAAGAACATCCACAAAGCCAAACATGGAAGTGACTCTTCCACTTACGACACAGAAGGAAGGTTCGTTTCGTGACTTTTGGTCTCTTGTCAATAATAGACTTCTTTTGGAGTTATGGTTTATAAATGTGAAAACTTTCAGGTACATTCCTGCAAATCTAGAGAACATGTTCAGTAAGTATGCACGTACAGTGCCTGACAAGCTAACTCGTTACGAGCTTTGGCAAATGACTGAGGCTAATCGTGACGCATTCGATTTCTTTGGCTGGTTTGTCCCATCTCTCTCTTCAATGATCTTCTCTTTGTCTCTTTTGTGTTGAATGTGTGTGAAAATGGAAACAGGGCAGCGAGTAAAATGGAGTGGGGAGTACTTTACTTCCTAGCCAAAGACGAGAATGGTCACTTATCTAAAGAAGCTGTTAGGAGATGTTTCGATGGAAGCTTATTCGACTATTGCGCTAAAGCTAGAGCTTCTGCTAAAAAGACTGAATGATTACTTGCGTACTGGCTTCTTACTTTCTAGGCAGTTTGTTTTTTAAGTAAACTTTTGTTTAGTCTCTTTATAACCAAAGCACGCATGAATCAGAACATAGATTCTGATCTTAACGTTTTTTTACTACCTAAGTATCTCATCTTGATAAACACCAAAAGGTTCTTCTTGTTTCTGGATTTTGTAGACTGTGTTGCTTGACGGATATTAAGATGCTCAAATATGTCTCAGTGTTTGTATGTCTTTGGATATTTGAAGTGACTGAATTTGGAAGGAAAAAGAAAACCAATAGCACCAAATCTTAAGGGGTGGCGATTGGATCCATAGTTTGGAAAAGTTGTAAGGACTTTTAAGATGAAAGAAATGAATATTTTAAAAGTTTTTGCAGTTTTAAAATTTTATAAGTTTTTAATGAGTTTTGATTGGAAAATTTCATCGAGTTTTCTGCAGATATTTTATTAATTTGAATATTTTTATATCCATAATTTTTTTTACTTATTAAACATATTCAAAATGTTATATCATATTATATATCGAATTTATAGAATTTTTAACACTAATAACTATTAGTTGTATGAGCGATGTTTTGGGTGTATGAGCAGTATTTCAAGTGACATGATTGTACAACTGGAGATGATTTTACAAATGTTAATTAATATGCTTTCAATTCATGTCATTTTTAACTTTATTTTCATGTGGTTGTATGTCTTAATTGGTCTCACGTTTTGTGATTCAATTTTTGGTTCTGAATTTAGAATTACTGGTACAATTGAAAAAGTTTTGGTCTAGACCGGTTCATAAGGACAAACCAAAATTGAAGAAGAATGAAAGAGATGGTTCAATCACGATGAATTTCATCATGGTTAAAAACTGGTACATGGTTTTGTATCAGATATAAAAAGGTCTTATCTTCTTCTTTCTGAGTTGTTGTAACGAGTAACAGAACTGTCTCTCTCTATCTCACCTCCATTGTTGTATACTAAAAATCTCGGTTTAAGCACAATTCTTTCTTGATTAGTGAATTATCAATCATATCTGACCCTAGATGTAGATTTTGTTAACTCGGCAAATCGAACTGGGTAAAAATCTTGTGTCCATCAATTTCGTTTGTTTTCTTTGCAATTTGTCTTTGTCGTTCATTATTCAGCATAATCAATACATCAGTTTGAAGATTGGAGTTAAAACAAGTGGTACTAGAGCCTCATGTTCTTTGTATCGATGGTGAACCAAAAAATTGAGATAGAGAGATCCAGTGGAGAATTAGATTTTTCTTTATGGAAAATTAAAATGTTAGCGTGTCTTGGAGTATCTGGTTACAAGGATGTGATAAGTGACTTATCTCTAATGAAGAAAATCTCAATCCTTCAAGACGGAAGCAAGAAGGAAGATGATGATAAGTCTCTTAATCCACCGCAAACCAAAGTGGTGCCAGATCCTGAAAAGATTGCTCGATCAGAGGCTGCTAAGGACATAATATTGCTTAATCTTAGTGATATTGTGCTGCAACAAGTTAACCACTGTAAGTTTGTAGCTGAAACTTGGTATACTTTGAACCAATTGTACATGGAAACAGGACTACCAAATCGGATAAATCAACAACTGAAATACTTTGGTTTCACGATGAGTGAATCAAAGAGTATCAATGAGAATCTGGATGATATGTTCAAGATTGTTGCAGAACTTGGTAGTCTAGATATTACAGCTCCAGAGGAGACTCAAGCTATTATAACCTTGAGATCTTTACTGCCCAAATATGTACAGTTAAAACACACATTGAAGTATGGACACAAGCAACTTACGGTTTAGGATGTAGTATCACAGCCAAGACTCTTGAAAAAGAAATGGCAGAAGATTTGGAAACAGTTTCAGGCTCATCTGTAGCTCCTTACACATCAGAAAGAGGCAGGACTCAGAACAAGAGACAAAATCACAACAGCATAAGCCATAGTAGATCTGAGTTAAAGGCCAGATCAAAAGTTACATGTTGGTTTTGTAAGAAGGAGGGACTTGTAAAGAAAGATTGATATGCTAGGAAGAGAAAAACAGAGAATGAAGGTGATGGAGAAGCATGAGTGATTGTTGAGAAACTTGGGCATTCTGAGGCATTGAGGGTTAATGATCAGTTTATAAAGGATGTGTGGGTATTTGACTCTGGCTGTACATCGCACATGAAATCTCGGAGGGACTGGTTTAGTGAATTTCAGGAAAGTGAATCAAACAATTCTGTTGGGAGATGATCACTCAATTCACTCAAAAGGTCAAGGGAAAGTCAGGATTAACACTCATGGTGGATCAATCAATGTTCTTAACAATGTGAAATATGTCCCAAATCTTCACAGAATTTTGATATCTACTAGAACTCTTGACAAGCTTGGATATAAACATGAAGGTGGAAATGACAAGGTTAGATATTTTAAGAACAACACAACGGCACTGAGAGGAGAATTGAAAAATGGTTTGTATGTTCTAGATGGTGTAACGGATGTTGGTAAAGTGTGCAATGTTGTGATTTCATCAGATATTACAAAGATTTGGCATTGTCGTCTTGGTTACATGAGTATCAACAACATGAAGACACTCACTAAGAAATGATTAATTTAGGGAAAAGACATTAAAAATCTGAGTTTATATGAACACTGTGTTACGGGAAAATCTAAAAGGATTAGTTTTGACATTTGAAAGCATAACACAGAAAATGTCTTGGACTACATTTATGCAAATTTTTGGGGTGGTCCATCAGTTACACCCTCACATTCATGTAACAAATACTTCCTGTCTATTATTGATTACAAACTAGAAAAGTCTGGGTGATGTTTCTAAAATCAAAAGATAAGACATTTGATAAGTTTTGTGAATGGAAAAATGATACAGAAAATCAAGCAGATAGAAAAGTCAAGGTTTTAAGGACTAATAATGGATTAGAATTTTGCAATGCAAAATTTGCTGGTTTTTGTAATAAGAATGGAATAGAAAGGCACAGGACATGCACCTAAACCCCGCAACAGAACGAAATTGCAGAAAGAATGAACTGTACTCTAATGGAAAATGTGAGATGCTTACTTAATGAATCTGGTCTAGATGAAATTTTTGGGCATAAGCAACTACTTTGGCAGCTTACTTGGTGAACAGATCACCTTGTTCAGCTATGATCATAACATTCTAGAGGAATTATGGCTTAAAAGGAAACCAGGATACAAACACTTGAGACGGTTTGGCTCAGTAGCTTATGTGCATCAAGACCAAGGGAAGTTAAAACCAAGGGCTTTGAAGGGAATATTCATTGGTTACCCTGAGAGAACAAGAGGTTATAAGGTCTAGCTCTTGGATGAACAAAAGTGTATAACGAGTAGAAATGTAATCTTCCAAGAAGAAATCCTTTTCAAGGATCTAGTGCAATCAGGAAAACGAGATCAGATCAATGAATCTGAGGGAACTAGCAAATTGACAATATTACAAGACAAAGAGAAAGATCAGAGTATTAAGACATCTTTGATAAGAGATAAAGAAACAAGTCAGAACATCCAGATAACGAATGAAGGTAGAGCTACACTAGAAAGCGAAAGTGTTTTAGATTCAGTAGAAAAGTTATCAACACCAGTGAGGTCTTCTACTTTAGTCGGTTATAATCAAGTAAGAAGCAGTTTGAAAAAAATATCTGTGAGTCCAAAAACTATATCCGAGGCCAATGCTGATCAAAATGACTACCAATTAGCTCGTGACAGACTTATAAGAGTTGCAAAGGATCCACTAAAACTATTAGATTATACGAATTTCTCTCTAGCTTTTGTTGTTGTAGAAGAAAGAGAGTATGAAGAACCAATGTGTTTTCATGAAGCTAAAGAGGATTCAGATTGGGATAATTGGGATGCTGGGATGACTGATGAGATGAAATCTCTTTTGAAAACAAGACGTGGAATGTTGTTGACAGACCTAAGGATGGAAAAGTTTTAAGTTGTAGGTGGCTTTACAAGAAGAAACCTAGAATTACAGGTGTTGAATCTGAGCGGTTTAAAGCAAGATTAGTAGTCAGTGGATATACACAAAGGAAAGGGATTGACTATGAGGAGGTTTTTGCTCCTATAGTCAAACATATTTCTATAAGAATAGTAATGTCTTCGGTTACAAAAGAAGACATGGAACTTGAGCAGATGGATGTAAGAACAACCTTCATACGTGGAGGAATTGATCAAGAGCTTTACATGAAACAACCAGAGGGGTTTAGGAGTGTCCAGGTAAAGATCAAGTCTGCTTATTGAAGAAATCCCTTTATGGATTAAAACATGCACCTCGCTTGTGGAATAAAAGATTTAACTCTTTTATGATAGAACAAGGTTTATCCGAAGTAATCATGACTCTTGCTTATATGTTAAAGGAATTGATCCAGGGGAATGTGTTTACTTACTACTTTATGTAGATGACATTCTCTTGGCAGCCAAGGACAAGTCAGGGATTCAAAGGATAAAGGACATTCTCAGTATTGAATTTGAGATGAAAGATATGGGTCCAGTAAGCAGAATATTGGGTATTGATATTTAGAGGGACATGAAATAAGGTATTCTTTGACTCACACAATCAGATTACATAAACAAAGTCATTCAGAATTAATGAAGCAAAGACAGTCAACACTCCAATAGGTGCGCACTTTAAACTATCTCAGGTTAAAGACGATAGTGAGTACATAAATTCGGAATTAATTCCTTATGCTAGTGCTCTGGAAATCGTTATGTACACTATGATTGGAACTAGACCGGATGTAGCTCAAGCTATAAGTCTTGTGAGTAGATATATGAGCAAACCAGGAGAGATTCATTGGGAAGCAATGAAGTGGTTACTGAGGTATCTTAAAGGGTCAGCAAAACTGGGTTTGGTCTTTACAAAAGGAGAATACTTTAATATTCATGGGTTCTGTGACTCAGATTTCGCTAAAGATCTAGATAAAAGGAGATCTACAAGTGGATATGTGTTTACGGTTGGGGGAAACACTATTAGTTGGAAATCTAATCTTTAGAAGATTGTTGCTTTGTCAACAATTGAGGCTAACTATGTTGCACTTACATAAGCTATAAAAGAAGTAATTTGGATTCAGGGATTGCTTGAAGACTTACACGTTAAGTCGGATAAGGCCACAGTTTGGTGTGACTCTCAGTCTGCAATCTGCTTATCAAATAATAATGTTTTTCATGAGAGAACTAAACACATGGCTGTGAAGTTTAGTTTTATTAGAGAAGTTATTGACAATGGGATTATACAGTTTCAAAAGATTCATACATCTGAGAACCCTACAGATATGCTGACAAAAGGTTATTCCGGTTAGGAAGTTTGAAGAAGCTTTGGATTTTCTGAAGTTTTTCTGGTTAGTGTCCTCGCAGCTTATGTCAGAGGTAAAGACTGAAGTATGCAATTCCTTATCAAGTTAGAATTGAATCAAGGTGGAGTGTTAATTTGTTTCACGCTTTGTGATTCAATTTCCGGTTCTGGGTTTAGAATCAGTGGTACAATTGAAGAAGCTTTGGTCCAGACCAGTTCATTAAGGACAAACCAAAATTGAAGAAGAATGAAAGAGATGGTTCAATCGCGATGGATTTCATCTTGGTTTAAAACCGGTACATGGTTTTGTATCTGATATAAAAAAGTCTTATCTTCTTCTTTTTTAGTTGTTAAAACGAGTAACAGAACTCTCTTTCTCTATCTCACCTCCATTGTTGTATACTCAAAAGCTCGGTTTGAGCTCAATTCTTTCTTGATTAGTGAATTGTCAGTCATATGTGACCCTACATGTAGATTTTATCAACTCGGCAAATCGAACTGGATAAAAATCTTGTGTCCATCAATTCTGTTTGTTTTCTTTGCAATTTGTCTTTGTCGTTCATTATTCAGCATAACCAATACATCAATTTGAAGATCGGAGTTACAACAATATATTAAGTGATAATCAATTTCAACTTTATTTTGTGTGGTTATTTGTTAAGTGTTTGTCGGTTTCAACTTTATTTTCATGTGGTTGTATGGTAAGTGGTAGTCATTTTCAACTTTATATTCATGTGGTTGTGTGTTAAGTGGTAGTGTATTAAATGCTTGTAAGTATCACTTAAATTTTTTATATTTTATTTTCTAATTAAATGAATTCAATCAAATATTTGGAATCCATGGATTTCAACCACTTAATTTCTTTTAAAAAGAGACACATTCATCCATTGATATACCAACACCATAACTATCTTTCTTAATACATACAAACATCAATGGATCCTTCAAAAATTTTTTTTGATATTGAAGCCTACAAAAGACAATCTGATCTTGAAGAAAAGTTTATTATCAACCGACTTCGGAAGCAACACAAAATATGTAAAAGGAAAGACAAAAGAGCAGTTTTGGAAGCAGTAAACGAAAAGTTGACTAAACTCAAACAATTCAAAGAGAAAGAGTTGGAGATATTGGATAAAATAGCTTTGGCACAAAAGGAGGCAAGCCAAATAATGAAGATGGAGAAGTATTTGAAGCTAAGTTCAAAAGACCATCTCGATGATGAAAGCGAAAAATTATTGGAAACGTTGAGTTTCGATCTATTTGGAAATTAAGTGTTTGTCATCTTTAACTCTATTTTTTTTTGGGTTTGTGTGTTAAGTGTATGTTAGTTTGAATTTCGGAAACTCAAATCAATTTACGAGAATATTGTTGTTTGTTTTTAACTCCAATTTCAATTTGTGACTTCTTTTCTGGGTTCTTCGATTTGGAAATTTTTTGAAATATTACGGGTCGACTTGGTTACAGTCGGGTCTCAGAGCCGGTTAAATTGTGGTCTATGTGAGTTGTTTTCGACTTTCTCAGAACCGGTTAAGTTTTGGTCTATGTGAGTTGGTTTCGAATGGTTCACACAAAATTAAAATAGTATTCACATATGTGAAAAGACCGAAGTATCCTTATCGAAATTAAAGAGGAAAATTCACCGAACCCTAACTTTGAAAGACATTCTCTCTCTCTCAGTCGCCGCCCTAACTCGATAGCTTCTTTCGTCGGTCGATTCACCGGAGAAGACATCTGTTTCCACTGCTTCTCTATCTACTCCGTCTTCATTCGTGTAAGGTTATAGCTACCCATTTCTGTTTCTCGGTTTCGAGACTGTTCTGGATTTCACGTCATTCTTTGTGGGCGTTGATTTTGTGTTCCTCGTCTTCAAAGGCTCTTATCATCTTCATTCTTCACGTCACTTTTGTTTAGAGCTAATGAATTCGGTCATTGTTTCAGACAATTGCATCAATCAGGCTGTGTGTGTTTTTTTTCTCTCGGCCAGTACTTGTTCTGTCTTCATGTTATTAGTTTCTTCTACTCTTTAAGCTAAAAAAATAGCTTTTGAGTTGTTAGCATTTGTATTGATTTATCAAGTTAATAGTTGTTTGAATTTCTGTGAAATTTTCTTGGCACAGAGACAAAGGCAATTTAGAAATGGCAGAGGATAAACCATTGATCGGTCTTAAATGGGAACCAAAGCTTCCTGGCTTATCTTTAGATTCAAAAATTGGTTCCAGTTCGAGCAAAGGAGCTGAAAGTCACAAAACCGGTTCTCTTTGGACTAGTAACTCAGAGCTTGTTGATGGTCTTTGTCTTCCTCCTAATGATCCGAGGAAGATTAACAAAATCATTAGAAAGCAAGTCAAAGACACCACTGGATCAAACTGGTAACTTTGCTTTCCTTCTCTTGTATTATAAACCCTTTTTGTTAGATACAAATTATCAAGCGAGATTACATTTTCTTACAACTATGGATAGGTTTGATATGCCTGCACCAACAATGACTCCTGAGTTGAAAAGGGATCTTCAGTTGCTTAAGGTAATGTTTTTTTCCGTCGCTGTTGTATCCTATATTTAGTTTCAAAGTCCTAACACTATTCTAATTTGATATCTGTTTTAGTTGAGAACTGTAATGGATCCTGCCCTACACTACAAGAAAAGTGTGTCTCGGTCAAAATTAGCTGAAAAATATTTCCAGGTAAGTCTCAGTACGGTAAACTATATGAAGACACGAACTTTTGTCTCAGCCTCTGTCTAAACACCAATTCGTGTTGTTTTCTTACTGTTAAAAAACCAGATTGGCACAGTGATTGAACCAGCTGAAGAATACTATGGAAGATTGACAAAGAAGAACAGAAAAACAAGTCTTGCTGAAGAGTTGGTGTCAGATACAAAAGCGTCTCAGTACAGGTAAGTTACTACTATGTCTGTTAGAAATGCTTAGAGTTTGTATCATGAAAAGACAAAATTGCTTGTTTTTCTGATTCGTGTTGATTGAACAACCATTAGTTTGTGTTTTGTTGGGTCAAATCCATCAAAGAGTGGATTTGTTAATGGCATAGGACTTGTTTTGATTGTAGAAGTTAGATAATGAGTACTTCGGTGTGAATCCATGAAAGGGTGGATTTGATCATGAAATTGGACTCGTGTTGTTTGTGGATTGTTTAGGTTCTTATTGGTATATTGTTCTTATTTCGTATCCTTAGGTTGAAAGCAATCTACGATTCTTTCAAGTAATATTGCGTGGTTATCTATTTAAACAAAACTTGTGCAATCTTCGTTAAGTGATTGTGTTTGCGTTGGCTTTGTTTTTTCAGGAAGCGTAAAGTTAAGGAGATTGAGGATAAGAACAGAGCTGTTACAAACAAGATATGGAAGAAAAAGGGAAACACAAAGCAAAGAAGGAACTGAATTACATTTATTAGAATATGATCATATAATTTTGGCACACATTTATGTAATTTTGATTAGGATGTTATAATGCAACAAGTTCACTGTACCTTGTCCTGAACTAAGAGCGCTTTCTTATCACAATTGATAAGACTGTAAAGACGAGGATTCTTTTTTTTTTTGGGAAAGTGCCCATCTAAATTTTCAGATTTTGCTGTTTTTCTAAATTATTCCCCAATTTTATTATCGACAGATTAAATGTCCTATATACATTGATTTTGCAAATTTGGACTTAGTTCATGAAATATTAAAGATCAAATTCCAATTTAGAGAGCTTTTGTGAAAGTTTTGGGGCTATTTGCCTATTTGTACATTTTAAAAAATATAGTGGTCAAAATAAAATAAAAAATAAAAAAGGTTTTTCCTTTTCTCAACGCTCATCATCGTCTCGTCTCTTTCGTAGAGAGCTAACGACGTCGTTCATAAGCTTCATCAATTAGGTTTTTTCTTCTCGGCCGGCACTTTCAGGTGAGCTTTACTTGTCTCTCTTCAATCTCTTATACAGTTTTGATGTCTTCTTTATTCAAATCCCTAATTTATATCCCTAAAATCTTCGCCCTTTTTTAAAAAAGCGGATCTTGAGTCGAAGGCATGGGGTCTCATGAGCAATCAGAGAGAAGTTCTCCTAAGAATAATGGTTCGAGCACTGTGTCTAAGAAAGTTTTGGATATTTGGAAGCAAATGAACGAAGGAGTACCAAAGAAGCGAATCAATTTCTCCTCACAGAGCTCAACTTCTTTGCCCGCTAAAAAATCAGTTAATAACGTGAGTTATTTAATTTTATTTTATTTTCTGCGACTTTTGCTTCTTTGTTTATGTTTTGGGATTTTTGAATGTGTGTTTTTGTTTCTCGATTCGTAGAACTGGGAATTGTATCTTGGTGTGGATGCAAAGAGGAAGAAGGATGACTGTAATTTGAATGTACAAAAGGAAGATAGCGTTTTGAATAGTAGTTGTAGCGAGGAAGCTAAGAGTATTGCTGCAGCCGCTTTAGCTGCGGTTAGAAACGCGTCTGCAACCGCTGCAGCTGCATCGAGCCGGGGCAAGATTGAGGTTAGAAAGCTACCCTTTTTGTTGTTCGAACTTGTGTGTTTTTGCTTGGAGTTTTAAGATAATCATGAGCTGCTTGGAACAAAGAAGATAGATTGTAGAAAATTAAACTTTTTGGAACTAAGAAGATGGATTGCGGAGGACAAAACACTCTATGCAACTAGGAAGATGCATTTTAGAATCTCTGTCTTACGTTGATGTAACTCCATTGAACTCTTGTGTTCTGTTGAAAAAGCTTGCTTTTTGTTTAAGTTTGTGAGTTTGCTTGGTATTATTAGAATCTAAGATCTTTATAGCTGGTTGGAACTAGGAATATGGATTGTGTAGGATTATGTTAAACTCTAATTCGACTGAACCTTCGTGATGTATATTATGAGAAGTCATTCGTTTGATGCATTTGTTCTTCTGGATAATTTACAGATAACAGAGGTCAAAGACTTTGCGGGTCAAGAAATCGAAGTAAAGCGGTTAGTAGAAGCGGATTCAAAGGAAGCATCGGAGAGGGGAAACAAAGGCTCATCTTCTTCATCAGCACCTTCAGCAGTTGATGCTGTACTTGAGCAGATAAAAAAGAAACAAAAGCTAAGCGTTTTGGACAAGACGAAGAAAGATTGGGGAGAGTATAAGGAGGAAAACAAAGGTGTTGAAGATGAGCTAGATAAGTATAAGAAGAGTTCAGATCAGTATCTCGACAAACAATCTTTCTTGGAGAGAGCTGATTATAGACAGTTTGAGAAAGAGAGAGACGCTCGTTTAGCTCTTCAGTCCAAAAGAAAACACGATAATGTCTGAATTGTGAGTCTCTTGTAACTTTCTTCCTCGTCTTCTGTTGTAAAGTATTCTTATTTACTGGTTTCTAGAGAAGTGATGTTGCGAGAGACTTTTGTTTGCAGAGTCCAAACCAAGTTCTGGTTTGCCTAATTGATTCGTTTCTTTTCACTCTCTGGATCTCCCAATTGAGTTGTTTTAAGGTCCATAGCCCATTTAGAAGCCCATATACAAAAATAGTAACGAATATTGTAACAAAAATCTCACATCTTTATTATAACCAAAGGAGTTCCTCATCTTTAAAACCTCTTCATTTTGAAGACTCAAAACTCTTTCTTTTAAATCTTTTGAGATGGCGCCAATAAAGAAGATGATCGGAGAAGCTGACGTGGCGGCGAACCTTAACGGAGGCAAAAGGGCTTACGTCACTTTCTTAGCCGGAAACCAAGACTATTGGATGGGTGTGGTTGGTTTAGCTAAAGGACTTCGTAAGGTCAAATCAGTTTATCCTCTTGTGGTGGCAATTCTCCCGGACGTACCGGAGGACCACCGTCAACTTCTGGTGGCTCAAGGATGCATCATCCGTGAAATCGAACCTGTTTATCCGCCGGAAAATCGTGCCGGTTATGCTATGGCTTATTATGTCATTAACTACTCAAAACTTCGAATTTGGGAGGTAAAATCTTAACATAGTAATTATATGCATTATTATTGTCATTTTATGACCGTATCGGTTGTGTTTTTTTGCTTTCATGTATACATGTATACTTTATTTATCTTACACGTGTGTTTCAAAATATTATATAAAAAAACATGAGAATACCTTATAACATTTATCTAAAAGTAATTTGTCACAATTCGAAAATTATGAGTTAACTTTTTTATAATGCCACATGTCAAGTCGCATGTAGATCTATTATACAACATTGCACAAAGTATCCTCTCTGTTTTTCTTATAAAATACACTTTGTATTAAGTTTTTTCCGCACAAAATAACACTCTCGGTTTTAGAGGAAAAATTGTTCCAATTCATTTGATTTTTTTCACTTTTAATGTAAAACTATTTCTGTTTCGTAATAAATGTCGTTTTAGAATTGTTTTCGTTTCAAAATAAATATTGTTTTAAATTTACAATATAAATTTTAGCATAAATTATTTAATTTAGCCTTATTTTTAAGTAAAAAAATAATAATATCAAGAGTTAATTAATTTTTAGGATATAATAAAATTTTAATATTTTTTTTTTAATTTATGTGAAAAATATTAAAACGACATTATTATAAAACTAAAGGAGTATTTTTATATTTTTATATTTTAACTATTAGAATTGGGAATATCTTATAATGTGTACGTAAAATTTCTTCATTTATCTCTATATTCTATTTCACAAATTTTTAGATCATACTTATAAGACCGTTAGCGTATTTACCTGATCCATAACTAATTTCTTTAAATCTCTAACAATAGACAAACACGATTCCATATAATCAAACTTTTGTTTTTTTTTTTGCTAAATCCATAAAATCAGACTTAAATGAAAACATTTAAAAGCAGAAATGACTCAACAATTTGAAACAAAAAATACTCCTCATATAGTAAGCATTTAGTATGAAAATAATGATATCTCAAATGTTGTTAATAATTTAAATGTATTTATCAATTTATCAACAAAAATAATAATAAAAATAACAGTTTGTGGAGTATGAGAAGATGATATATCTAGATGGAGACATACAAGTGTTTAGTAACATCGATCATCTTTTCGACACTCCTTGTGGCTACTTGTACGCCGTTAAAGACTGTTTTTGTGAGGAGACTTGGTCCAAAACTCTTCAATACCAAATCGGTTATTGTCAACAGTCGCCGGAAAAAGTGACGTGGCCAGTGGAGAGTCACGGTTCTCCTCCGCCGTTGTATTTTAACGCCGGCATGTTGGTCTTCGAACCAAATCTTTTCACTTACCATGATCTCCTTCGAACTGTTCAAATCACTTCTCCTACTTCTTTCGCTGAACAGGTTAACATTTTGGACTCTTTTTTTTACTTTGAATAAATGTTTTGTGTATCTATTAATAAGTATTTATTCATTTTTTAAAGGATTTTCTGAACATGTACTTTAAAGACATTTACAAGCCAATCCCTTTGACTTACAACCTCGTACTTGCTATGCTTTGGCGTCATCCTGAATGTATTGACCTTGACCAAGTCAATGTTGTTCATTACTGTGCTAAAGTAAGTTCGTTTCTTATTCATTACTATTTCCTTACATATCTTTTAAGTATTATTACTGTTAAGTACTAAGATGGGTTGTTACATAGATTTTCGATTTGGTTCTTGGTCAGTTTGATTGAGTTCGGATTGGATTTATGTCAGTTTTTAGCTGTCTTGAGTCTTTCGAGTGAAAAAAATTTAGACTCATATAAGAAATTGATAGTTTTTGGTTTGGTTCTGGATCGATTCAGGTAGATATTTGGAAAACCGAAAAATAGCCAAATACCAAAATATTACTAGATAACTTATATATTTGTAACCAATAATGTAGGGTTCAAAACCTTGGAGATTCACTGGATTTGAAGAGCACATGGATAGAGATGACATTGAAATGTTGGTGAAGAAATGGTGGGAAATATACGAAGACACGAGTTTAGATTACAAGAGTTTTGTCGAGATAGAGTCAAAACTGAATCCGATCATCGCTGCCTTATCCTCCAAGGAATCTGGCGTCGATGACCTTAAGACTCTCGCACCCTCTGCTGCATAACCAATCCTTATGTGGAACTTTTATGTATGTGTTGTTTTGCTTTCAATAAAAGGTTTAGCTGTATATATATAATGTAATTATAATTCTGGTGTTTTGTTGGACAATTGTGTGAATGACTGATTAAGTTTAAAAGGGACGTAGTAACTAAAGAAATAATTCGAAGCTATCATTGTTTCTTATTACATAAGATACGAAAGATAGATGGGCAAAGAGTGCTGAAGCAGAACTTGAGATTCAGACATTTGTAAGATTCAGACAAATGAGTTTGATGTTGCTCCTAGCTTTGCTTATCCATAGCACTGACAATACAAGACACACTCACATTGAAACATCCATCTGACATTTGTAGAACCGAATCGGGATCACCACCACCAAGAACAACTTCGTTCTTTAAGATGTCAAAACTATCGAGCATACGACAAAATCGGATTTGGTACTTTAGATATACCCCATGTTTGAGACATTTGATTACACCATCTTTCAAAACATCATGTGGGTTCTTAATAAGCCAAAACCCTTCAAACACCGAAAACTTTCGTAGTCTGGCTATGGCCTCATCATTAAGATACCTCAACCAAATCATCTCGCTTGACATATGAAATAATCCAGTACCTATTTGATCCTCCATATACGCATTACCCAACACCGTCTGCATGAACCTATCGCGTTCTGCTTTGTGTCGGATACTAGTGTCTAAATCCTTGAATAGAACCAAGCAAGCCATTTGATGAACCCTACCCAACATAGCTGCTGCTCCCTTAGAAAATATAGAATTTGTTGGTCTTACTCCTTCAGCTTCCATTCCTCTCAAAACAGGATAGATCAAATCACAGTTGCTAAGAACAGCCGGTAAACCAACCTTCTCAAGGTACCTGTTCTGTCTTAAAGAACAAGCTATTATCATTGCAGACTCCAAGTCTTCTCCTAGACCAAACTGTACCGAGTACTCAATCAATGCACGCATTACTAGCTGAGGGGACACCACAACATTGCGATAATGTTTCATCGGTGAGTAGTAACCAACTAAAATGGTATCATCACCATCAGCTGGTATCTTGACATGCTCCACACCTCCCAAAATCGGGCTCGGGTACTTCTGACACATTGCATACAGTATAAGGTTGTATGCTGCATCCGTTTCATGTTTGGTGTAGACATAAGCGGTATTCGACAGATCCATTGTAGCCAAAAGCTCCTTGACATTATATTGCAGAGTGTGTAGTTCAGCTCTCGCATAAGTCTTTGGCCCACTCTCCAAATGGTCTAGATAAATCAAACATCCTTTAACCAATCTTGTCAGCTTTATTTGTATCAGCGAACCGATTTGAAACAGCCAAAGCAACCTCTGAGCCTCAGATGGCCCTACATGCTCCTCGTCTAGTTCAGTCAATTCAGCAAATTTTGCTAAATTTCTTACCTTGCCCTCTTTTAGTATCATCCTCAAATCATTTGATATCTTCAAAATCTCTTGGCTTACTACTAGTATAAAACCAGACCACTACCTCTCGCACAATCCAGTTGACTTTGAAAGAGAGCTCAACACAGTCAATAGCACCATAAACTGCTTTACCTAACAAGTTAGCATTTAGATCGTAATCGATAAAGAAAGTATCTTCAGCTAAACGTCGTGTACCTCCTCTAACAATACTTTCTATACAATTGGCGGTTTCTCCAATCACATTTCCCATTTTAGCTGTATCTATCGTTTTGAGTGTATTGACATTCAAATCATAGTACCTCACTTCACTAAGACCTTCATACTTAGCCTTTGCTTTTTTATAGAGTGGAGAAACGTCCCTAATATGGGCTGCAAATCTATCAAGGTCTTCTCTGCTCAACATCTTTAACGCAAGACACAGAGAAGAGGAATTGGTGAAGCTGCTACAGATTCAGGCAAAAGGGTTGAATATGAAACGACGGCTGGTGTCTCTGTTTTATAGTAGTATTGATTTGACAAATAGAAACTCAAAAGTCACGCATGCGCCTCCTTTATTGAAAAGAGGGTTATGGTCAAGTTTCTTACTGTATTAAATTACATTTATACTAAGCAGTAATGTTTTTCTAAGACCGATGCGTCGTGCTCTGTTTGGTCTTGGGAAAACGCTGTCTGTTGGATTCTAGACACTGCAATAGAAATATTGATTACATAGGAAAAAAAATACACATGGGACAATGTTTTGTAGGAGTTACTACACATTACATTGAGCTCAAGGAGGTGTCTTTGTGTATGAAAAAAGTACACTAAAGCTTTTGAATCTAAAGATCAGCTGCGGGAGGAACATCATCGACGGTGAGATCTACGCCATCATCTGGTAAATCAGATCCGAGAGGTCCTAGTATCCCTTCAGAACTCAGCGTCAGTCCACTCTGTTCAAACAACAATGAGTTATAATCCTCCAGCAAAGAAAAGCTTCTCTTTTTATCATACCAAATGACAAACCCCATCAACAGAACGGAAAGAACCACATAATTCTCGAAATCCAGAACTCATTTGTGTAAAATGCAAAAGTGGTAGATGTTACTAGATATATATACCAATTGTTGGAGCTTGAGTGCAACAGATTGGACATTAAGAAGCATGGATAAACGAGATCATGCAAGTGGATAATCATACCTCAGGTTGGAAGCGAAGCATGTCTGCACGAGCCATAGCTTCCGCTTGCGCAATTCTCTGTCTGAATGTCTGAGCCATCTCCTCAGCCTTGAGAGAACAGAAAACTAGTAAATGATTGAGACAAAAGAGAGATTTAAAAGAGTATTTAACGCAACTAGAGTTACCTTCTCGAAAACAAGTTTTGGGTTGCGAATCATATCACCAGGAGTTGGCTCCAGCTTCTTGGTGGAAAGACTTACTCTTCCTCTGTCACGGTCGTGGCTCAGTATCATAACCTGCAACGTTATAAGTTAGGGACTGTTGTACTAATATCAGAAGCAAAAAGTTTTAAGAATATCCGTGGAAAACCTTTAGAGTGTCACCAGGCTGGAGAACAGTTGCGATATCTGAAACACGGTCATGACTGATTTGACTGACATGAAGAAGCCCGTTGATTCCTCCAATGTCAATGAAAGCACCATAGGGTTTCAAGCTCTGAACAACTCCGAGGACCACAGATCCAATTCCAAGCTGAGCCTGACTGTCTGCTACAGCTTTACGGTTGCTGAGGACAAGCTTTGTTTGCTCCTCATCAACCTCCACAAACTTAAGAGGTATCTCTTTCTCAAGAAGCTCTTCAGCTGGTGCTTTCTGAAAATATTGATGAAGAAAAAAAAAAACACAATAAACTTTTAGTTTAAAAGCATCTAAGATTCCACCTTAACAGTTATAAGACAACTACTAACCGATGATATTTGTGAAAATGGCACAAATCCACGAAGACCCTCCACTAGAGCCACCAATCCACCTTTGTTAGCCCCAATAACCTAGGCATACAATCAATTGCTGAGATTGTAACCAGAGAGAAACAACAAGAGTAGCAAAGTAAGTTCCAAACATACTTTAGCCTTGACAATAACATCCTCAGCCTGAAGCTGCCTGCAACGTTCCCACGCAAGTTCGTACTGAACCGTCCTTAAGCTCAATAGCAAACTGTCATCACTTTCATTTTCACCTATGATAACAAATTCTTCAACCATACCAGGAACAATACCAGCTTCTTCCACATGCTTGATTCTATGAATGCACGCTTGTTCCACTGACAAGTAAGCCGATGACTTTGCAGAAATATCAACTAATGCACCATTTGCGTCAGTCTTGAACACTGTTCCTTTTACCTGAATAACATCATTCACTAAAAATCTATACCGGAATTCCACAGAATCAACATTGTCCTACATCATCTTAGTTTGGTCTATAGAAACGATTACAATCCCAATTTCTAAATGATTCTTAGATGCGGAAAGAATCAGACAAACCTTAGTGCCGATTTCGGAATTGAAGTCGTATTGTTCAATAGCAGCTGCGAAGTCCTCGACAGTAAACGAAACACCTTCCATTGGGGCAGTTCTGCATCGCTCATAAGCGTCTTCGAACATCTTCTTCAGCTCAAGCCGCTCCTTTGTTTGACCGCTAGACATCGCAACCGAGGCTACAATCGTCCGAGAAACGGAGGCGGATTTGTTCTGAGGAAAGTTTTTCGCTGCTCTCCTAGATAATCTCGAAGAAGAAGAGAGTGGAAAACATCTCAGCCCCGTAAATTGCTGAGCCAAAGACGCCATTGTTTCTCCTATACTCGAGAAAGTCTCAATCACTCACACACGCAAACACAGAGACAGAGTGTGTTATTATCTGTTCTTCTATGGCTCCTGCGTTTTATCGTTGGGGTTAGATAAGGGAGATGATGATGATCTGGACTTCAAAACTACAGGACGTTTGTCATCCATTTAAACAAACAGCGTGACGGTGAAATGTGTACACACACACTGTGTCGTTTAATAGATGTGTTCAAGCACTGTGCGACGTCTTATGCACAAAGCTGTTATTAGAAACATATAGGCCTCCGTGCATAGTCCGGTGGGCTTTATTTGTTTTCTCAATAATTTTCTTTTTTCTTTTTGGGTCCAATTTGTTGTCTCTATAGTATTTCTCTATTTCTCTTGTTTACTTTTAAGTAGAAGAAAAGTATATGAAAAATAATTACCAAAATATTACAAATTTGAATATAATTCAAGAATACATAGTATATTTCTCAAATTTTTATATCAAGTATTATGTTTTTATTTTATTTTAAGTAGATATATAGTTGACTTTTCAAAATTTGTGATGGTGTATTATGTTATGTACGCTATGCACATTATGCTAAAGTTAAATTTCTAAAATTTTCAAAAAGAAGGTTAAATTTCTAAATAACTTGAATTTCAAATTTTTTTGCATGATACTTAAATAAAAATAGAAATTTTTTAAAGTAATCTAATATGTTAAAAATAAATGTTTTAAAAAAATATGGAACAAAATATTTGGGAAATCTTTTTCTAAAGGAAAATTGTCAATTATACTTTAACTAGTTTTTTTTTGTCTCATAGTAAATTTTTTATTAGCAAATTAGAAAAGGATTACAAGTTTGCAACACCATTAGTTACTGAATATTTAGACTTATACATTTAAAGCTAATATTACAATGAACATTGAAATCAATTTTATTGTAATCTCTTATCTTTTTTTCCTCACTTGTGTATTGAGTAGATTTGAAAAAATAAAGCTCATGTGCTTCCTTTCCTTTTACTTTGATAGTTATGGAGAAGCAACAACATGTCAGACCTCGCCCAAATCTGATTTTTGGTTTTTGTGGAGGAGACTGAGACAAATACTTAATCGATTCACTATTTTCTTATGGAAAAATAAGTGTTGAAGGATACAATTCGATTCAGTCAAGAGAACACCGACAACATACCACACTAGCATAATATAGACTAAACATAACTTATATGAAACTAGAATAAGAGAGACTTAGATGATATATTTTTTGGTCGGCAAGTTTGTAATGATATTTGATCTAACTAAAAATGTCCTAAGAGTTTATTAAAACAACCTATCTTTTCGAACAAAGAGTTTTCTAAGAATTTATTTGATTAACAATTAGATTGATAATTCTAAATGTTGAATTCATAATCCAATTTTCCTAAATTTCTACAATATCATGTGGGATAACTCGACTCTCTAAAGTTTAAATTCGATGGATCTAACAAAAAAAAGGTTAAAGTATGGTGGAAAAACTAGACATTTAACCAATTAACCCAAAAGCATTTTCCTCCGGATTTGGACTACACATATGCTGTTTTTTTGTGTTAATACTGGGCTACGACTGATCGGCTCATTAACCAAATTCCTACAGAATGTAGGCAGTAGGACTCAGTCATTGGATGTGTGATGATATCTGCTTTTAGTGAACTTATCACATGCCCACTAGACCAAGATCGATTCACGTACTACACATATTTATTTTTATCTAATTCATTTATTAATTAATATGATTAATAAATTCCTGTTTTATAAATTTTGTTTTTTTGCAATAATCATAAGATATATCTCTCGAAATTCATTGGAAATTTTACTAGGAATTTTTATTCAATTTTAAACAATTTGGAACATAAGATATATTTTAATGGTCAAAAATATTGAGAACTTATTTTGCTACAAAAATGATATGGATACTAATAGACGATTACATAAGATTTGACGGTAGAAACCTAACATAAAGTGGCTTAGGCAAAATTCCAAAAACTAAGCTTCGAGATAATTTTAGGACAAATACTAAGTACATATATTCAAAGCAAGCTTTAACTAAAAAGCATTCGAAGCAACTTGTTAACTAGATAAGAAAACTAGCCAATCATTTTAGTCAACCTTTTTATTGAAACACATTTCAAACTTAAGGTTTTTTCTTTGATAATTTTTTTATTTTTGACAACGATTGAAACTTAATTATAATTTCTAACTTATAGTTTATATCTTAATTACAAAGGAAAATCTTTTTCATTGAGTGAACAATTGGTCACATTCATATCTTATCGACATACAATTGGGTAGATTTTACGAAGAACGATGTATATATGATTTGTTTGATTTCATTAACATACAATTATTTGACAAAATTTTATCGGATTTTTGCTTTGACATTATCTATGTATATATGATGTATAAAATTAATACATATTTTTATTATAAAGTCAGCACGATCTTATATCTTTTTTCAACAAGAGACCTTTTCATAAGTTTTTGAGTTTGACTTGCTCACTTAATAATAATATACTATCACGTTTAAAAATATATTTAACATTTTTCATTCACATTCACACAGAGATTCATATCCGTTAGGCTTTGACCTGAATCTTAATTTATGTGAATTGATAATCGATGATTACAAATTGTTGGTTTTGAGTCTACGTACATAAATTTCAGTTGTAATCCTAGATATTTTCTTAGACTAACGTTAATATATTCAGGGTCTAAACATGTATGTATAATGCGTAATTTTTTATTTTATTTTTCATGAATTGTTACTACATTCCAACAGCTAAATCTACTTGGAAAACCGTCTCAACAAGTCCTTATCTTAAATTTCGTATGGACATTTTATACCTTATTAACTTTAAAGTTTTCCATTGTTTAATGGGTTGGCTGCTTTTTCTCCCCTCTACTTATCTATTTCTCACCGGAAAAATCTATATTTTTCGGCTAATTATTTTGTGCCCTAAACTTTTTAAAACTTCATATTAATACATCAACTTTTCAAATTAGTCATATTACTACGCTTGTAATTAATTTTGAAAAATCGTTTGTTGTGTTTTTTTCTCATGTTTTGGTATTTGCGTTTTGAGTCAAAACGACGTCGTTTTGAGAAACAATAATTTTTAAAAAGTTTGCATTATTGAGAATCAAACTCCTGACCTTGACAAATAATTACAACACCTCTACCATTGTGCCGGAGTATCTTTTATTATTTAACATTACAAAAAATTGTATATAGATAGTTAAATTGTCTTTTATTGAATATCAATCTCGGTTTTTGGTTATTTTTCGGTTTGTTAAAATCATTTCCAAAAACTGAAACGTATTTTGGTTCGATTTTGGTTTTGAAATGAATCTTGANTTTTGATTTGTAAACATCTCTCCCGAAATAAACAAACATATTTTGGTTCGGTTTGGTTTTGAATCAATCTCGGGCTTTTGTTTGTAAAAATCATTTCCGAAATAAAATGAAACATATTTTGGTTCGGTTTGGTTTTAAAATCAATCACGGTTTTTGGTTATTTTTGGTTTGTAAAAAATTATCTCAAAATAAACCGAAACATATTTTGGTTCGGTTTGGTTTTGAAATCAATCT
>OVBA01001105.1:0-49149 GCA_900406435.1 Lepidium aucheri | reverse complement strand
CAATCATTGTAAATATCAAACATTCCTTCTATTCACGTTTTAGTATTTATTATCAAATTTAACTTTAATATTGTTTTATTTTCTCTTCATTTCAGTTAAAGAAGAAAAATTCACTCTATAACTAATCTTCCAAACAAATTTACAAAAAAAGACCGCAATGTAGAAAGGAATATGTAATGATTTCAACTTTGTATCTAACTATGATACATAAAAATTAGTTTAAACTCATTTCAAAACTTCATGTCAAATACCCTATTTCTCCAAACTTTTAAAGACTTACTATAAAAGATCAATCCAACAAACTATATATTACTAACATAATAATATTGCTATTCTAATAGAATATACCAACAACAAATATTTCAAATCCACAAACCTCACTCATCATTCCACTATTGCCATAAGGTTTACAAAAGAATACAAAATCAAAACCGCAGCGTAGCGCGGGTCCAAATCTAGTGAAGAATAATAATAACAACTTTTCCTACATTGAAACCATGTATCAATTTAGTTCGTAATTGCATGTAAACTAATACGCCATTCTTGTAAAGATATTTCATTAGTTTTGTCTCGATTATACTGAAAATGATGAGTAAAGTTATTGTTCTTGGAATTACGTGAAAAAATGATTGAGTGTACAAGTTATTGTTCCGACCCTACAAATTAACACATTATCTTTCCTCGTGTTTTGTCTTCACTCACACGGTTCCAAAAATCACTTCCTGGAAGGTCACCCATCATTCAACTACTACAGCTCAAGCATGCTTAACCCTGGAGTTCTCTCTGGACAACTGAAGATAAGTGTACTTTTGTGACAAAGGTGGCCAAATCAATTCTTTTAAACCTCTCTGCATGCACCACCACATATCTGCATGTTACAATTCACCCCCACTAATTTATCGCACCGTCCTCGTTGCATACCTAGATCATCACCCTTGATGGTGTGAGTCCTTTTGTCTCCACACACGTCTGGTTTGGCTCTGATACCACTTGTAACGCCCGCGACTATCACTTTAGTGGTCCCACATCCTCTCCGAACTCGTGGGCCCACTTTATTGGTGAACAATCAGTACGCTACGTCCGAGATGCTTTAAAGACTTGTTTATAAACACTACAAATCACCACATTATCTTTTCCTATGTTTTGTCCTCACTCACACGGTTCCGAAAATCACTTCCCGGAAAGTCATCCTTCAACAACTCCAGCTCAAACATGCTTAACCTTGGAATTCTCTTTGGACAAGTGACCGAAAAGATAAGTGTACTTTGGTGACATAGGTGACCAAATCAATTCATTTTAATTATCTCTGCATGCACCACCATATATCATATTTCTTAATACCAGGGTATTACAGAACCGACTAGAAGTGGTGCTATAAGTTTCGAGAGGAAATCAAATCTAAATCTCTACAAATTTACGCCATGAGACTTAGATTGTTACACATCTACCCCACCACTAATTGCTAAACTACAAAAATATTTTTAATATATTTTTTCTTCCAAGAAACTTGAACCTAGAATCTCCCAAAATATTTTTGGCAACTTGTTTGTTATACATATTATTTAATTCTCCATATACTTCATGTTTACATAATTACTCTTTGTCATAAAGATAAAAATATGGTGAATTTAAAAAGCACATCCCAAGAATATTGATGTCTAACCTCAATTATTTTATATAGTTCTACAAAGGAAAATGATATATACACACATTGGTATCGTGAAAGAAGAAAATGACATGCGTGATCTAATGCTCCGATACTAATGACGAAAGTGGAATTTGTTGCTTAAAGCAAGTGATAAATGTTTAAGAAATTTTTTCTAAGTATGATAGTACAAATTAGAATAAGTAATCCAAGTAAGTACAAATGAAAGGGACAACCAACAGACAATAAAAAAACAAGGGAAGATAGAAAACAGTAGATGGGAAAGATCCGAGGTTTGTAAAAGAAAAAGGGCAATATTATCGAAAATTGAAATCGTTCCTCACAGGAATATTAATTTATTTGATTTTTTCTTTCCCGAAGAACAATATTTGGTTCCATTAAATATGACAGAACCTAAACAATAGATCCAAATGTTAGCTTACATGATGCAAATAGTGCGCGTGCGATGCCTTTGCGCATGATCCTACAATCCCAAGGCTTTCAGCTTTCCTATTTTTATAATTCTATATTATGCTCGTGACTTCTTCTGAATTGTCTTCTTTGCTTCGGGCATTAGTCCTTCTTCATGTTTGGGCTTACCATTCTTAATCAATACTATCTCGCCCCATAATTTCTTTCTTGTTAGAGCCCAACTAAGAGGAATAAATTTGATTGATTTGTCTATTCCATAATCTAAATGAACTAGAATGTATGTTAACTGTTAGAACAATTAAAGAATTACAACTCCCAATTCTTTGTGCATATCATTTTTCTGTTCTTGAGATTGAATTTTCATGTTGGTGTGTGAGAGAATATGTTTGCACCGTTTTAATCTGTTTTTGTAAATAGAGGCAACAAAATTTATCTGTAAAGTAAGTCAAGTTTTGGATTTGATCATTCCAGACTCTCTATTTCAAAGCCTCTCGAACCAATCGTATAATAAGCTGAATACGCCATAGAAATGTTATATGAAGAAGAAGCAAAGCATGTTGCTGATCACTCTATTGAAGACTCGAACTTAGAAGCACAACCTCAAACTGAAGTTTTGAAGAGATGAACTAACTACTGACGTGGCAAGTTGTGAGTGGAAGAAGAAATTGTTGACCATGTATATTGTTAGTTAGAATTCGTTATTCTGTTCATTGCTATGTATTGTTCTTAAATAGCAGAATCAGCATTTGATTCTGCATCTTTTGGCAGTATGTGTTTTTCAAACATTTGATTTCTCGAATTCAATAAGAAATTAGAGTTTGTCACTTGCTTGTTCTATCAATTGGTGCTCGTGAGCTGATTTCAGGATGCCGGTAACAAGATCATCGGACACAACGACAAAGAGGGACGTAGCATTGCGATTATCAGAGTTCTTAGAGAGACTTGATGCAGTGGCTTCTAAGTTGAAAGAATCAAAGAGAGGGAGACAAAACAAAAGTTGCAGGAACTTTAGATCGTCAAGATTCGATGAGCGATCAAATGTCACAAATCTTAGCTTTACGGTGAAGCTGTTAATGGCAAGTCTAGACCTCTGATCACTTTGGATCCTTTGCTTGCAGTTGAGCAAGTTGAGGTTGATTGTTCTGCTTCAATTCAAGTGGTTCATGTTAAATCTCTAGAAAATAAGTCAGTTGCTTCAGTATTGGCGAATCATGGTCCACTCCCTAGGAAACTTGAGATGCCAATTTTGAAGGGAAAGATCCATATACTTGGATAAATTTTTTATCTGGGTAAATACACATATTCTCATAAAATAGAACTTGTTTCTTTGAGTCTTTTGGGTTGTGTATTGAGTTGGTTCAATTGGGAATTAAAACGTAATTTATTTCTCAATTGGGAGGGTTTTAAGGAAAATTGTTGTGAAGATTCAATAGGGCGTGTCATTTATCTGCTCATGATCGCTTTCATGAGCTTAAACAACTGGGATCTATTGACGATTATGTGTTTGATTTCTAAGATTTGGCTTCTCAATTGGACGATATCTCTAAAAAGTCAAATATCAGTGTTCAAGAAGGGTTTGAAACCAGAACTTAAGGTTATTTTGAAATTGATGAAACCTAAAACGTTAGATGAGATGATTGATATGGCTTTGGAGTTAGAACCTATAGTCATTGCTCGTATGGTTGAGGGTGCTATTACTAGTGAGTCTGAACAACGATTTCTACTGGTACATTTGCTTTCAAAACCAAGCAAATTACTACTGTTGCTTCTGGTTGGAAAAAGATAACTATCTTAGTTCCTAGTTCTTCTTCTCGTAAGTGTGTCGATTCTACTATTGCTTCTAAGCCTAGCAACGTCTCAGGAAAAAGGAGACCCAATTTATCTCTAGCTGAATATGAGGAAAAAAAGATTGTGTTTTCAGAGTGATAAACCTTTCACACCTGGCTATAAATATTCTCTTAAGGAAATGCATCTTATGATGGTTGATCGTGGGAGTGAAGAATGGTGTTCATACTGAGGATGATGAAGAAGAGATTCTTCTGCAACCAACCTGTGCAGAACTCTCTTTTCAAGCATTTTGTGGAGGTCATTCTTTAACTACCATAAAAATTTAGAGGACGTATAGCTAACAGATCTTGTTATCATGTTTGAGAGTGAACTAACCCACAACTTTATAGCTTCTTCTATGATTAATTGTTGCAGGCTTTAAACAAGTCAATCAGGTGGTGATGTTCAGTTGGGTAACAGTTTACTGGTGAAGAGTATGGGAGTTTGTCGCAATGTTAAGTTTAGTATTTCTTCTCTGCAATTCGAAGCATACTTCTTGGCTCTTGAAATGGGAAGTGCGGATGTGATTTTGGGAGTGCAATGGCTTTGAACATTAGGGAAATGTGAAGTTGATTTGGGATGCTCATGAGATGTCCTTCTTATATCATATGGCAGACAAGTTACTCTTGTTGGTGATCCATCTTTACATGCTATGGTTACTCCTGCAAGGGTTTACACACTCACATTTCTTCTGAATTGTTGACAAGCCAAAGTTGAGTTACTTAAGTGAGTTCATCTGTTCCTCAGCATGGTCTGCAACAAGTTCTTACTCATTTTGCTGATGTGTTTGTTTAACATGTTGGTGTTCCTCCTATCTGTTGTCATGAGCATACTATTACCTTGTTACCTAATACCAAACCTGTAAGTGTCCACCCTTTGAAAAAAAATGTTTTTATCAGTTCTAACCTTTGTTTTTGTGTATTTTAATGAGTCATAGTGTGTGTTTTAGAGTATTTTATTATGTTATCCAGTCTTCTCAGGTCATAGGTCACACTGGGAGAAGATGAGCTGTTCTGAGTAAAAACGAACATATGGAGATGTAGAATTATGTAGAGGCATCAGAGGTTTGACCAACACTGAAAGACTTTCCACAATTGGATCAAACTAAAATTTGGACATAAGATAGCTATGACAATTAGCTTTGATTTTGAGGTAGTTTGAGGAAAATCAGACAAGCGGTTAGGAAGATATAGCGCCAAAAACTTAATACACTCAGGTTTTAACCCTAATCGATCCTAGGTATAAGATCGATCAGGGTTAAAACCTGAGTGTAAAAGTTTTTGACACCGTTGCCGGAGATCAATTTTGTTACCTTTTAATCTAAGAATGAAATTTAGTTTAAGATTTCTTTACTAACGTTTTTATTTTTACTTTGTTCTTTGAATCATGTACAACTAACATGGAAGCAAGTTACTGACCATGAATTACAACGGTTGGTCATATAATGACTGGTCATACAATGATTGATCATATAATGACTGCTCACGTAATGAATGGGCCAGCATTCAACCTTACATTGTTCGGTCACACGATGGGTCAATTGATGAGTAGATGCGTTACAAGAATTTTCGGAGTGAATGTGAAGAAGAATATTTTGATCAGAATGAGCTTAAGGCATTGATGCAGCAACCTCTTCAAAGTCAATAGCAGGCTTTGTTGGAGATCAATGCAAAAATTGACAAGATGCACAGCAATCTCAACAGCAAGTATGAAGCAGTGTTTACACATGTGATCCATCAGTGCATTGGCTCAACAGGATGCACAACTTCTTCTTGAGTATATTTTCTATTGCTAAACACGAGGAGGACTCAGGATTAACATGTGAGACCGAAGTCAAGCTAATGACTATAAACAAATGCTTGGTGGGAGGCAACCCACTAATAGATTTTTATATTTTTCTGCATTTTCCAATTCACATTTATCTTTGTTTTTGCTTTCGTTTGTTTCAGGTAAGAAAACATGGGCGAGCGGCTTACTTCGATCGATCGATCCGCAGGATTACAACAGGATAGCATAAGATCTGGAGACCAAACTAGACGTCAAGATCAATTGATCCAGCTCTCTGAGAAAATGATCGATCAGTCCACTTAGAGACCAATCGATCTGAATGCTCATGTTCTTTTCACTTCTCCATTATATCCCTTTATATTCCTATGAAATTATTATGTAAGTCATGCTTCGTTCAAATTCATTTTTACATCGGGAAGATGTGAAGTAAGTCTGGGGAAGGACACTTGCTGTAACTAACATGATTTTTCTTTCTTTTGTTTCTTTCTGAGTCATTTTTATTTTTTATTTTTGAGTCAGTTTATGTCATTTTGAGTCAAAAATATTGTAGGGAACTATGATTTACCGAGGAATAACCAGATTTTCAGGAACTTAAGTGACCATTGATTAAAACTTGACAGAGATCCATGACTATTGGAAAACCTAGAGATTATGCAATTTCTCAGCGATACACATATCCTTTTGGACATTCGAGGAAGTTTAGGCCGACTCTCACACCTAACCTGACTTAAATCTTCTTATCAAAGAGCTTGGTATACATTGGATTAAGTTTTCCCTTCAGTCTTGAAAGACAAGTCTATGAGAGTACGGTTCCCTTTTCCTAACCTTTCAAAGTATTATATGAGTATAATATTTCACTTCTGAGATAATGATTATGCAAAGGTGGATGCAATGTTAGGAGGCTAAGGAAATTTTTTTCCAATGAAGCTGCTCTTTATCTACATTTTTGAATTACTAAGGAAGCAGCCAATAAAAAAACAATGATACCCTAGGTAAGTAGGGAGAAATCGGTTGCGCAGCCGATTGAAAAAATAAATTGATATCCTAGGTAAGTAGAGAAAAATCGACTGCCAAAGTGAAAGAAAGGAGACGAAATGAACCATAGGGAAGATAGTCTAGGTGTTCAAGGTAAGGCTGAAGAAGAATTCATGTATCCTTTGATCGATATCCCCTTGATGAGACTGCATTTAGATAACTAAAGAGGTCGGTATGGTGCATTTGGATTTCTCGCCTGGATTGTGGAGTTTTTTTGGGAAAGATGTGAATTCTGGGGGAATTATAAGGTGGTCTCGATTCTGTCAAGGTATATTTTCATGTGGCTTAATAAAGGGAATGTTTTTGTGGTGTTCTTACGATGAAGGAGTTTCTTGCATTTTCAAACTTCTTTCTCATTCTTTGTTTTTATGTTTTCTTGAGGACAAGCAAAAGACTAAGTCTAGATGACTTCATAAATAGTGCTTTTATCAGTTTCTATTTATGTGTCAAACAACGAGTCAGAAATCTGGTATATTTGATTAGATTTGACAAATAAAATACAAGTATAAAATTATTTGTCAAATAACCGAATATAGTTTCTCTCTATCAGACTCAAGCTAACTGAGTCTTGAGTGACTTTGGGGTTAGATCATCTTGCCTTGATTCATTGTTCTCGTTTTATATATGCATTCCTCTGTGAGGTCGGGGAATGTCTTCTGACGGTATGGAGGTGTTCAGATATCACCAAGGCATCTCTTTGGATGTTTAAGTTTTGGGTTCTCCCCCCGAGTATGAACCAAACATGTACGTCTGGGCTTCCGCAGAGTATTTTGACCGTTGTGGGTTATCTTTCCCGATTACCAAGTGTATCTTCTTTCTCTTAGAGGAGCTCTGTGTCGCCATTGATCGGCTTTACCCTTTGTTGCTCCTTCAGGCACTGGTCTTGTTCATCTTGGCGAAGGAGAGAGGGTTGTATTGAGCCCCCATATGCTTCTTCCTATTTGCCTTTTCATAGGTACTCTAGAGAAGGATGCCTACCTTGTTCTTGTACTTCTCCCCTGGATTCGATCATAGGTACTCCAAAGAAGGATGCTAATTGAAAGGAGAAGGGGTTTTGGTTTCGCAAGTCTCCCGCTACTCTTGAGTAGACTCCTTTTGATATTGTCCTCTCTCAGTGGGACCAAAAACTTGGTCAGCGTTCTGTATTTGTTTGTGCTTCCTTTCCCTTTTTTGTTACTCTTTAAACTAACTATGATGCACTTTACAGCTCCCATTGAGCAGTATACTCTGTGGAGCACGAATATAATCTTGGAGCTTAGGAAGGGCAATTGCTCTTGGGGCTCCTTTTCTGCTGAGAGGATCTGCCGCGCTCTTTGTCCCTTGATTCTGTTACTCATGACGGGTGGCTCTTCTTGTTCTTTGCTCCTTTCTCCGGCTAGCTTTGACCGCCATAGAGGTATTATGTAAACATTTATCCTTTACACTGGGACTTTTTGTTCTTGTGCTAATAGTTTTTGCGTTTAAGAGCGTTTTTCGGGCTCTAGGCACGACCATCTTCATCGTTCATCCATATTGAAATTCAGCGCGATAATCATCGTTTGGACTCAAAAAAGGTTCATGATTCTTTACGCCCATGGAGGAATAAGGGCGGGGAGACTTCTGCTAGGAGGCCTATTATCCATATTGGGGAGCCTTCTCCTCAGAGGTCTCGTGCTGATCTCGATCACAGCAAGGAGAAGTGGTCTTTGGAAGCTCTCGAACCGTCTGCTAGTTTCTGTTCTTTAGAGGCTCTTCGTAGCCTGATTATCTGTGAAGATTTCCTGGTTTTGTTCGTTTCCAGTATAGTGGAGGAAGTCTTCTTCCTGGAAGCATGTCTGATCTTGGTTTGGTATGTTTTTGGTTATATTATAATTATTATTATTATTATTATTTTTATTTAATTTTTTTTTTGGCAATATATTTCAGTCGTGAGATGCTTCATCTTTCTTTTCCCCCACGTCGCTGGAGCTGTCGCCTGTTTGGTGGGACAACATGAATCTTGTGAGTCCTCTTATCCTATTTTGGTTAGGGACAGCCGCCCCTCCGATGACCTCATTGCTTCTCTTAGTCCGATGGAAGCCCTAACTCTCCAATGCGAAGGACTAGTTAATGATTATGTTTTGCATATTTTTAGGCGTGCGATGAACTTTAGTACCCAGCGGGTATTTGTTGAACTTGATTTATTATTATATATTTTTCTTTTTTGGTATAAATTTACGGTTTGTTATTTTATTTTGGTCGCGATCTTTTATCTGCTATATAGCTAGATGTAGGCTTAGCCTTTTCCTGACTTCCCCTAATTTTTGGCACGCACCGTGCGTTATGTTTCCTTCTTATATAAGCTTCTTATTTACTTGCCTAATTGTTTGTTTGGGCCTCTATTTGTACGGTTTAATTTTTTGCTCGAGCCTTTGTGGCTTTGGTTTCCTTGTTCTTTTATTTGGGCATGCGTGGGCTTTTTGATTTTTGTCAGGAATTTTGATGTTGCTTTGTTTGCCTTCTCGAGATTAGCGTCCTCCCAAGGGTTGAGATTTCTTTCATCAATGGTTAAAGTCGTGGGATCTCGAAGGGTTTTCTATTTACTCATCCTTCACTTCGTTGTCTTCAGAATCATCTTTTTAATGTACTCTTTCTCTCCTCCTTTAATCTCTCTTCCATTTCCGATTTTTTATTGTCTGCGTTCCAATTTTTATGAGTGGTTCTGGGAATAATTTTATTAGCCCAAAATATTTTCCTGCTAATTTCCTTTTCCTGGAGAAGTCTCACGGTTCTCCTCTTTCTCTCGAGGGAACTTTTTCTCCTGACTCTTCCGGTTTTCTTTGCCATACTGCTCTGATCGTTAAAGAGGTTTCTTTGTCTGGTGGGTCTAAGCATTCTTTAACTCATAAAATCCTAGACTGCGATTGCAAAAGATTTAGGTTGGATGTGGGTGGTCCCCAACTTTAGTCCGTGTTTATGAATGAGTCCTTGGATCGGTGGCAGCAGGACCAAGGTATGGAATCCATCGTGCTTGACGCTTCGGGAGATAGGTCTCCTGAATGGTTTCGTGAAGGTTATGCTTGTGCCTTCACCATCTTTTCTGAGAAGTGTTCTCTTTCCTTCCCGTTCCATGTCTTTCGTGGGAGTTTTGGTTTTGGCCTTATCCCAACTTTGTCCTTCTTTTATTCGGGTTATTCTAGATTTATTTGTTTGCATTGTCGAGGAGGGAATTCCTTTCACTTTTGAGGATCTTCTCTCCCTTTACATGATCAAGTGTTCGGACGATTTCCTTTATTTCTCGAATAGGAAACTAGAGTTTTGAGTTATCAAAGGTCTTCGGAATAAGCATTCAGATTGGTGCCATTGTTATTTCTTCTTAAAGATCTCCCTCAAAACGGTTGGAGATGCTTCCCTGTCATCTGTTATTAGGAGATGGCCGAATACCTATGGTCAAGAGAGCACTCTTTTCGAGTCAATTTTTTTCTGACTTATAGTTTTTAACCTGTCTCTATTTTTATCAAGTGGTTTTTCTTTTCCCTTGATTGGAGAGCCATCACGCTTTATCGCAGCATTCAGAGCGAGGATCTTTGAGTGGGATTCTTTTACTCTAGAGCGTGTGAGGAAGTTCTTGGTTGACAATTGCGGTTACTACCTCAATATTTGTGACGTGTTGCCCCTTACTCCTAGCGCCGTGTGTTCCATCGTCGACTGGTCCTTCATCTGTCCATATTATCGTGGAGACAGGTTTGTTTCCAGTCTCTGATAACCTGGATTGGTGTGATCCGACTTTGGTTGATATGCATATTTTTACAGGTTCTTCCTCAGAAATGATTAGCAGAACTACATTACTTTGTAAGGAGCATTGTTCTTAGCGCTCCCGTGACATGCCTCGCTTCTCATCTATTAAGGATGACGTACCTTTCCTGTCAGATTCGCTTCAATGGAACTTGCTTTTCCCTCAGGATACTGAGGGGTTTTCTCCATCTTCTCTTCAAACCGGCAAGCGCGCTCGTACTGAGATGGATCATGATAGGGCGCTCCATTTGGGAGAGTCTAGTCTGCCTAACTCTCTGCCAGATGGATATGAGTTCCCAGCACTAGGGGAGCCTTTGGCAGTCATTAGGGCTTTTTGCTCGATCTGAAGGGCCGACATCTCGCTTCCTACAGTCGACTAGATCCTACTTCGGGAGGCCAATGTGGAGATGGCTTTGAGTCATATTCAGGTTTATCCCCCTTTACGTTCTTTTCTTTCTTCCTTTGGAAAATCATGATTGCTTAATCGAATATGATGTCTCCAATGTCTTGCTTTTAGGCGGCGATGTCCATAAACGAGTTTTGCTCCCTTGCCGAGAGGATGATGGTCGATGTTCATGCTCAGGCTCGGTCAAAACCACTTAAACGAAAATTTTTTAGACTAAGGAGTATCTACGTAGTCTCGAATTGAGGAGCTAATGGGTCGGATTGCGCATAGTGGTGAGGTGTCTGCTAGGTCAGACGTTCTCACTTTAGATGGTAACCAGGTTGTCGCTGAAAGAGCTGCTGAAGTTGAGGATTAGGCGTTGATCGTTGTGGTCCATGGGTCTTTTTCCACGGTTCCAGGACATCTGACATTTTTGGGGGAGAACGATAATATGTAGGATGCTTCTTGAGCTTGCTCCGTTTGTCGCCATTTTCTCATCTTCTTTTTTTTCTTCTCCTAGTCAGTTCGTGCAAGATGTTACTGTAGATCTGTTTGTCGCCATTTTCTTTTATTTTTCTCCCAGACGACTAGCGATCTTTGAACGTTTTACTTTGTAAATTGGTAGATATGTCTGTTGCTATTGGTTGACTTGAGTAACGTTTGGTCCTTTTGTGGTATATTTTTGCGTATTGTCTTTGACGCTTTTCTTTTCCTTTTGGCTGATATGGATTTCTATTTAAAACATTGATGGACTCACTTAAAGTGAGCTGCCTACATACCCCGAAGGGATCATGCCTAAATTGTAGTTCAATTTATTACATACTTGCTTTATGTCGTTTTCATAGTACAATCACTCCCTTTTTCTTTAGGGATAGTATTTTCTTAAGTGAACCGCGTTCCAAGCATTTACCATAGGCTTTTTTGTATCTCGCTCTTCTAGTCAGTACACCCTGCTTTGTATGACTTGTGCTACGCGGTATGATCCTTCTCAGTCTGCTCCGAGCTTCCCGGAATTAAGCTCCCTTGTGTTGCCAAAGACTTTCCTAAGTAAAAGCTCCCCTTCTTTGAATCTTCTTTCCTTAACCTTGGAATTGTAGTGCCTCCAGTGATTTGCTGGTAGTTATGCATCCTTATCATTGCGAGGTCTCTTCTTTTGTCTGTGAATTCCAGGTTGTCTTCTAGGATCTTGTTGTTGAGGTGTTCGTTGTCGTGGCTAAGTAACCTTCGCATGCTTGGAACTAGATTTCTATGGGTGTAATTGCCTTAATGCCGAAAGAAAGGGAGAACGGTGTTTCTCTTGTGGAATTTTGTGGTGTGGTCCTGTAAGTCCATAGGACGGCCGGTAGGTTTTTGGCCCATTTTGATTTCTCCTAATCTAACCGTTTTGTGAAGTTATTGAGAATGACTTTGTTTGTTGTTTATGTCTGTCCGTTGGCTCGGGGGTACCTTGGTGTTGACGCTGTCAGATTTATTGCATGTTCCTCGCATGTCTTTAACGGATCTTGACGTCAGATTGGTTCCGTTGTCAGTCATAATTTCTTTTGGGAGTCTGTGTCTGCATATAATGTTCTTCCATAAGAAGGTCTTCAAGGTCTCTCTATGATCTGTGAGTAGGACTCTGCCTCGACCCATTTGGTGAAGTAATTTGTGAGGATAAGTACAAATTTGTGTCTTTGAATCCCTGTGGCTCCGTTTTCCTGACAATATCCATTGCCCATCTAATGAAAGGGCATAGAATGGATGTTGTAGTCAGAGTCTCTGTTAGTTTTTTTATGGTTGGAGCGTGCCGCTGGCACTTGTCATATCGCTTGAAATATTTACTCACTTTCTCTAATCATTATTGGCCAATAATATCCTTGCCTCTTTATCCAAATAGCTAGTGCCCGCCTCCAGAGTGGATTCCTTATGATCTTTCATGGATTTCAGTGAGTAGTGTTTTGGCTTCGTCGGTGCTTGCACATTGTAAGTATGGGCCACCAAAGCTACGCTTGTATAGTTGGTCTTTATCATGCAACACCTTGCACTCTGAATTCTGAGTTCCGTGCTTGCCACTAATCTTTTGGTAATATCCCATACTAGATGTATCGTATGCTCGGCTCCCTCCAGTTCGGTGCTGAAGTTTGTTGAATTTGTAAAGCGCACTGATTACTCACTCCGTCATACTATTCTTGAACAGACATCACTGTGTTATCGCGCTGGATGCTTGGTTTCTCTTTGAATTTTACTGGGATTACTCCCCGTGGTATCTTTGTTAGTTTGTAACTGTTGTATTTCGTCATGAGCTCTTTAACCAGCTAGAGAAAACTCTGCATTCTTGAGTTCTTTGTTGCATACTCCCCACTACATTAATTGGCTATTAATTGAGAGTCTGTGTAAGCATGGAGTGTTGTTATCCCTAGACTTAAGGCGAGTTCCATGCCTGCTATGAGGGCTTCGTACTCTGCTTCGTTATTTGAAGCTTGGTATCCCAAACAGAATGATTGAATTAAGATCTCTCCCGCTGGGGTGGTCAGCCGTATACTGATTTTAACGCTTGTTTTAGATGACGTCCCATCACCATGAAACTTCCACGGCCGAAGTATACTTGTTGGGTTGTTTTCCGGTTGTGCCAGTTTGGCTACAAAATCGGTGAGGACCTGAGAATTTGCTGCCATCTTGGTCTTAACTCAATGTTTGTTCGTCCAGCCCGATTTCTCATATGCCTAACCGTCCGGATAGGCTTGGGCTATGCAAAATGGTTTGTAGCGGATGTTCAGTAACTAAGGATATGGTGTGGTTTTGGAAATAAGGCTGGAGTTTCTATGCAGATACCATTACTGCTAGTGCTAGTATCTCCATGGCAGTATACCACGTTTCTGCGTCTGCCAGGGATTTGCTGACGTAATATATAAGTTTTTGTTTTCCACACTTTTCTCGGACTAGTACCTGCTGACTGCAAGCATCTGATACCACCACGTATAAGTAAAGCATCTCTCCGGTTTCTGGTTTGGCTAAGATTTTTGGATTGGCTAAATAAGCGTTGAGCTGGTTTAGTGCTTCATGGCACTCGTTGCTCAACTCGATTTTTTGTTCGGCTTAAGTAATTTGTAGAACGGGAGACACTTGTCGGTTGATCTAGAAATGAAGCGGCTTAGCATGAGATCCTTCCTATGAGTCACTGAACTTCCTTTGGTGTTTTCGGAACAGGTGTTGAGGCCGGTGCACTTATTTGCTTTGGGTTTGCTTCTATTCCCCGTTCTATGACTAAGTATCCTAGGAATTCTCCAGATGCTACACCGAAGAAGCATTTCGCCGGATTAAGTTTCATGCCATACTCATTCAAGATTTTGAAGCATTCAACGAGTTGTGACATGTGATATTGTTGCCGAGTTGGCTTGACCAGCATGCCGTCAATGTATACTTCCATCGTCCGTCCTAGCTGCGCTTCGAACATCTTGTTCTCGAGTCGCAGGTACGTTGCCCTTGCGTTCTTCTGTCTGAATGGCATAACTTTATAACAATACATCCCTTATCTGTTATGAATGAAATCTTCTCCTGGTCTTTGGGGTGCATAGGTATTTGGTTATATCCTGCCAAATTGTCCATGAAAGACAACACTTTATACCGGATTTTAGCTTCCACCAGGTCTATATGCGGGAATGGGAAACTATCCTTCTGACATGCTTTGTTGAGGTCTGTGAAGTCCACACCAACCCTCTATTTTCCATTCGTCTTTTTGCCCACCACAGGGTTTTCTAGCCGTTCCGAATACTTGAATTCCCTTATCAATAACCTTAAAAATTCACTCTATTTCATCGTTTATTGCCTTCGCGCGTTCTTGTCCCAGTTTTCTTTGTTTCTGTTTTATCTGATTGAAGATTGAGTCGACGTTAAATTCATGCATAGTTAGTGATGCATCGATTCCCTTTATTAAGGATGTCGACCATGTGAAAGTGTCTATGTTCCTGCTTATGAATTTAATTAAC
The DNA here is from genome assembly GCA_900406435.1 of Lepidium aucheri. Lineage (NCBI taxonomy): Eukaryota > Viridiplantae > Streptophyta > Magnoliopsida > Brassicales > Brassicaceae > Lepidium > Lepidium aucheri. The sequence continues at coordinate 34,319 of OVBA01001105.1, read as the reverse complement.
TCCTTCTTGACGTCTGGATCCAGATCTCGTCCTACTGCTATTTGTTTGTCCGGATCAGTGGGGTTGATATGAACGTGCTCTAACACTGACTCCCTCGAAAGGTTTAGTTTTGGATTTCGGCGGGTCATGCTTTCCTGGTCAAACAAGGCCTCTAGTTGTAGTAATTGATATGCGGAACTCACTTTGGAGAGTGAAAAATTTTCTTTGTAACATCGTCTTGTCATTTCCTGACTCTCTCTTATCATAGTGTTCCCTATGGGCGTCGAGAATTTGACGTATTGATGGTCAGTAGAGGCCACCGCCTTCATTGCATGTAGCCATGGTTATCCTAGAATCCCATTAAACAATGCTTTGTTTTGGAAAACTACAAAGCTGAATAGCTTTCTTGCCCCTCATGCTATCATAACGAGCCTGATTAACCCCATTGGCAGGGTCATCCCTCCCGCAAAGCTTGTGAGTGGTGTTGGTGCGTCTTGGAGTTCATTATCCATGAATCCCATTCGTTGAAAGGTGTCATAGAACAGCAGGCTACGGAGCTTCCAGTATCCACAAGGATGCGTTCAAGCACAAACTCCCCTACATCAAGTTGTATCACGAGCACGTCATCGTGGGGTGGCTTAGTCACTTAGCATCTTCTGCCCTGAAGGTAATGCCGCCATGGAATTCATGACTCAGGTTATCTGTTCTGCGCTGATGTATTTTGATCAAGTCTATCAAATCTCAGCAGAGCTAGGAGCCTCCTTGGATGAATGCGATCCTGGTTTTCTGTCTCAGTGGAGACAAACCGTTCTCTTCATCCTCTTATTGCTCTGTTCTTAGTGGGTTATGTCCCTTATGGTGCTAGTTTCACGGTCTTTCCACTCCTTTTTCATTCCTTCACGCCATCTTCGTTGCTCTTTGAGGTATTCCATGGTTTTGCATTCTTCAATGGAATGTCCTTTGGCTTGGTGGTATTCACAGAATTTCTTCGGGTCGTAGTCTCCATAGCTTCTTGATGTTCATTTTTTATGGTTTCTCACTTTAGAGACAGCATAAGAATGCTTTCTTTTTTCACCCTCAGGCATCTTCTCCCAATGATAATCATTTGGATTTCATGGGTTTCCCTTCTTTTTGTCTTGGACATTCCCTGTTTTCTTGATTTTCTCCCAATTAAAATAATTGACAGAGTGGTGGAGTGTGTCGTCTAAATTTGCCAGTGGATTCTATATAAGATTTACCTTGAATTGAGATATGGGCCATAGCACCGAGTCTAGTGCGAGTACAACCATTTCATTGTTCACGTGCACACTCCTAGCTTTCATTGCCTTGAATCGATCAATGAATTGGCATAGAGGTTCACACTTTTCTTGCCTCATCCTCATGATATTTTTTGTCGTTATGCGGTGTTCGATAAAGTTTTATTACTGTTTGAGGAAACACTCTGCCAGCTATCAAAACCATCAATTGAATTTGGTTTCAGGGCTGAGAGCCAATCTAGGACAGCATTCTGGAGATTTTCTGCAAAGAATCAGTAGAGACCCAAGTCCCGTTCTTCTGGTCAAACGTAAGCCATGTCAACTACTAAGCAAAATGATTTTAGGAACACTACCGGGTCTGAGTCTCACGAGTACTAAAGGGACTTCAATTTTTCTGCTGGCTCGATGTATGCGTCTGCAATCCTCCTAGTGAAGGGAGTGTTCTGGGTCTGCTCAATAACGTGGTGTAGTTTTAGGGCGGATGTGGTTGTCCTGTGTACTTGCATCTTCATGGCTTTGTAGTCTTTTTGGGTTTGCTGTACCATTGTCAGGAGTCTGGTTAGTCTGTCACCTGCGGGAAGAGGTGTTCTCCCAATTCTTCGCTCTGAATCTCTGCTTTCCTGCCCCTCACAGTGTTCTTCCTCATACTCTTCTTCTAATCCTTGGTCTTCTATGCTTGGTGGAATATCCGCCTTCCTAAGGAGGGTGCGCCTCATTCCTTGGTTGGCTCGCCTCATTTCTTCCATCTGCTCATGGGTTGCTATGTTCTGATTTTCTAGTAGTTCTGTAAGGTCGTTTCTCCTTTCCTCATTTTGCGTAGCTTGCTCTAACAGCTGCCCGATCGTGGCTCAGAGCTCCACTGTCTTGCCATTCTACTGTGGAGGCAAATCAGCTTGCAGTGATTCTTAGATGTTATTTTTGTTCAATTTCTCCTGATTCGCCAATTCTGCCAACCTTTGTTTTTGTGTATTTTATTAAGTCAAAGTGTGTGTTTTGGAGAATTTTAGTCCGTTATCGAGTATTTTCATGTCATAGGTCACATTGGGAGAATATAAGTTATTTTGAGTAAAAACGAGCATATTGAGATTCACAATCATACAGAACCATCAGAAGTTTAGCTTTTATTTAAAGACTTCCCACCACTGGAGCGAGCTGAAATTTGGGCACGAGATAGGCACGTGAGTTAGCTTTCATTTGGAGGTACTCTGAAGGCAATTGGACTAGCGGTTAGGAAGATATGACGATTTTACTGAATATAGGTCTAACTAGTTGTGAACAGACGGGATCGATCGATTCACTCCTGGATCGATTGTTCCAGTATCCTCAAAAATTTCCATTCGATTAAAAGATCAACTAAACTTACCAGAATGATCGATCCTAAGTATGTGATCGATCTGACCACCCCAGATCGACCAGTCTGACCTTGTTTCGCAAGAAAACCAGAAAATTTCTATATTTCGCCCAGTTTAACTTATTTTGTACTAGAACAAGTTTGACCTATTAAAACTAGGTCTAGCCACTTTTTAGAGGAGACTTTTTACTTTTTTTAGGTTGATACTCTTTCATAGTTTGTTACCTCTGGGTAGAAGATCTCATCTTCTATAACTTTTCGAGAAGACTTCTAAACCTTTTTTACTTTTATTGCAATTTCATTATGAGTTTTATTTCTTCTTCTTCTTTTTTTCTCTTATGTTTGAGTAGTGTTCAAATCAAGTTTAGGGTTTTCTTGGTATTAAAGGAGTCAATGAATTAGGAACAAATAATGCTTAATCTTAATGGTTCTCCGTCTATTGTTGAGTTTAATGCTTAGGTTAGCATGATCACCTAGCTTATGATAATAGTTTGTTTAACTCACCAAAAGTGCATGTTAGATGTCTGAAATAGCATAGATGAACAATTAGTCTTTAACCAATGAATGATGATGTTAAGACTAATTATGGACTTATCAGACCTAATCGATAATGCGTGTTTAGATCTCTAGGACCAAATGACAGTGTAGGTTTCTAGGTTGCTAGATATAGTAGTTAGCGCCACGATAGTGGGTTTGCTATAGTTTTATGTCTATGTCGAGAATTGGTTATAACTTGTGCCATGAATAGCTTCATGATTTTGCTTTCTTATTTCATGATGAATTCTCTGAACTTGGTGCATTTTTATGTTGATTTTCACATCGTTTATTGCTTTGTTTAGTATAGTTTCCATCACAACAACCAGATTCTATCTTAGTTTAAGTTCATTCTAGAGATTGATAGTATAACCATTGGTTCTCGTGGATTCGATCCCTTCCATAGTACTTCATTTGCTGTGCACTTACAATAGAATATTAGGGTTAAAGTCTGAGTGTATCATCCTTATAGGTACACTCATGCTCAGAAAGAGATTATGGAATCAATGGTTTCACAAATATTGAAATGAGGTGTGATTCATGAAAGCCATAATCCCTTTTCAAGTCTAGTACTTCTTGGCAGGAAAATGGATGTGAGTTGGGTTTTGTGCAGATTTTAGATCTCTAAATTAGGTAAATATACCTGATAAATTCCCCATTCCCATAATTGATCAGCTTTTAGACAAGCTTTCTGGTTCTTGCATTTTTTCCAAGATAGATATTTGTTCTGGCTATCATTAAATCCGCATGAAAGAAGAAATTTCTAAGACAGCTTTCACATTTGATGGACACTTTGAGTTCCTTAGGATGCCTTTTGGACTCACAAATGCTCGTGCAATATTTCAAAGTCTTATGAATGGCATCTTTAAACCATATTTTCGTAAGTTTTTGTAGTGTTCTTCGATGACATATTGGTTTATAGTTCATCAATGCAGGAACACTTTCCTCACTTATAGATGGTCTCCCAAGTGTTGAAAGATCAACCGTTATTTGCTAACCACAAGAAATGCCTTTTTGCTTAGCATCAAATCGATTATTGGGTCATATAATCTCTAAAGATGGTGTTTCTACAAGACCTTGGTAAGACATTGGCTATTAAGAATTGGCCAACTCCATGCATTGTGAAGAATCTGAGAGGTTTCTTGGGTTTAACTAGATATTATCGACACTTTGTTCATCGTTATGGAATCATTGCTAAACCATTGACAACATTATTGAAGAAGGATCAGTTTTCTTGGTCTAATGAGGCTTAACATGCTTTTGATTCTCTAAAAACTGTAATGCAAACAACTCATGTTTTGGTGATACATGATCTCTTTGCCATGTTTATAATAAAAGTTGATGCTTCTGGTGTTGGTCTTGGTTCTGATGCAAGGGAATAATCCTATTGCTTTTATTTAGTTGTGTTCTTACTGATAGAGAGTAATGAAAGCCCATTTATGAGTGTGACTTAATAACAATCATTTTGGCGGTTCTCAAATGGAAGCATTACCTATTTGGTAGGCATTTTATAGTAAGAACAGACCAGAAAATACTCAAATTATTATTAGAGTACAAAGAAGTGTAATTGGACTATCATAAATGGTTGGTTAAGCTTCTGGTCTATGATTTTTAGATCGAATACAAACCTGGAGTGGAAAATTAAGCTGCAAATGTCTTTTCTCGTTTTATAGTTTGCAATGATCGAGATTTCTTCAAGGGTCGTCTTTTTCTTCCCAAAGACTCGAAGTTCATTCCTTTGATACCTTCTAAGTTTTATGATGGCCTATAAGGTGGTTATTCTGCTATTTTTAAACCTTGGAAGCGTATTCAAGCTCAATTCCAATGGTGTGATATGAATGATGATATTCAAAGGTATTTATCTGAATGTATTATGTGCCAAACTCAAAAACATAATATTTTACAAGTAGCAGGTTTACTTCAGCCTTTGCATGTTTCATAGCAGACTTGGTTTCACTTATCCATAGATTTTATAGAAGGATTGCCTTAGATAATGTTATTTTGGTTATTGTAGATCGTTTGAGTAAATACTCACTTTCTGACATTGAAGCATTCTTTTACAGCAACTGATGTGGCTCAACTTTATATCAGGGAAGTTGTAAAACTTCCTGATTTTTCCGAGTCCCTAGTTTCCGATTATGATAAGGATTTTCAAAGCTATTTCTAAAGGGAATATCATCGTCTTGCAGAAATAAAATTGAAATTCTTGACTGCTTATCACCCTGAGACTAATGGTCAGACCAAGGTAATCAATTGCTGCCTTGAAACATATTTTGTTGGTTTGCTTCTTCTCATCCTATAACATGGGCAAAGTTCTTGCATTGAGCAGAGTATTAGTAAAATATATCTTTTCACACAGCTCTTAAAGAGACTCATTTCAAGGAGGTTTTGTTGGATAAACAATCGAGTTTTTTGAAAATAACAAGTCAAACAAGAAGAAAGATCTTAAGAAAGTACAGAGACGAAGCGAGATGCTTTTGTTCTTAAGCGAACAGTCTTCCACACTTGTGCAAGCTTTTCATGGAGGAAATTGCTTCAGTATTAACTTTGTAGTTCTTAGCTTCCATGCACATCAAATACTGTGAATGAATCTCACAACAACTTAACACGAGAGGAAGAAGAAGAAGATACAAGGTGAAGACGAGCCACCACACAAAAAGGAATCAGTATTGATTAACAAAAAATGATTCGCCGACTTCTGCAATCTTCAATTCCCTTGTACCAACTTTACTCTTTTATCATATATGTTGGATCCTTATCATTATGTTACGATAGAATCAATCCTTGTTTTAATAGATATGATTTAATCTCTTCCTCTGTTAGTCTTTAAGTATCATTGTTAATAGATTGTATAATTCATTAGGCCCAACAATAAATGTTATAAACTTTTTATGAATCTTTTTATCTTAGAATCAAAAATTCCAACAATCCCCCACTTTGATTCTTAAAATCTAAGATTAACATATTGATGTCTTTCGACTTGAATCAACCTTGTCATGAAATTCACTCATCATATAGACATAAGTTTAAGATACTTAAACTTCCTTTCATATGTTAAAGTGATATTACAATACTTCATTCAAATAAACGTATAAATATCCTAACAAATTTTACATGTAAAAGCTTTTATGCTCTGTTCATACATGTTGATTGTTAAACACTAAGACATTACAGTCTTATTCACAAATTTCCAAGCTTCAAGACTCTCCTTTGTTTGACATTTTAAACTACAAGTTTAGGTTAATAAACTTGCTAATAAGGAGCCTGGATTTGTTTCAGCTCAAGTTGATTTCAATCCCATTTCAGTGGCTGTATCTAGGACCATTTTTCCACACAATGCTTTGATAAATGGGTTAGCAATGTTCTTAACGAATCGCACAAAATCAAGTGATAGAACTCCTGCTTCAATTAAGCTTCTAATCACTATATGCCGCATTCTAATATGCCTTTTTACCGTTAAATAGCTGATTCATAGCTACTGCTATTGCAGCCTGTGAGTCACACCTCAATGAAACTGATGAACATATTCCTTTAAACATTGGCAAGTCAAACATCATGTTTCTTAACCAATCAGCTTCCTATCCAGCCAAATCCAGTGCTATCAACTCAGATTCCATAGTGGATCATGCTATACATGATTGCTTACTGGATTTCCAAGCTATTGCTCCACTTGCTAATGTGAATACATACCCGCTTGTTGAGTGTATCTCATCGTTATCTGAAATCCAATTGGCATCGTAATATGCTTCTAAAGTACATGATGATCTACAGTAGTTTAAGATGTAATCCTTTGTTCCGTTTAGATATCTCAATAGGCGATCCAGAGCAAGCAATGCAGTTCACTCGGATATTGAGTGTATATACTGAGTCTACTCACAACATAAGCTATATCCAGACGAGTACCATTCATGAGGTACAGTACATTACCAAGAACCTTAGCGTACTCTCCTTGTTTAACATTATCCCCTCTATTCTTACATAGGAAAACATATGCATCATAAGGTAATCTAGCAGGTTTCTTATCCTAGTACCAAAATTTCCTTAGAATTTTCTCTGTATAATGAGGCTGAGTTATAGCAATACTAGAATCAGATCTAATCACCTTAATTCCTAAGATCACATCTGCTTCATTCAAAACATCTTTACTTTATTCACTATATCTAATGAGGTTCCAAGGATTAGCATATCATCAACATATTACAAATGATCACATATTCTGAGACATTCTCTTTGCTAAATATATAGGTGTCTCCAGTATTTGCATCCATTTTCAAACAATGTTGAACTAAACTTATGAAACCATTGCTTAGGTGCTTGTTTAAGACCATATAATGATTTCTTCAACCTACATACTTTATGTTCCTGACCCTCTATAACAAAACTTTTTGGTTGAACCATATAGATCTCTTCAATCAAACCCCCATTCAAGAAAGTCGTTTTCACGTCCATTTGATGAACTAATAACTTATGAGACGAGACTACTGCTATAAGCAGTCTAATTGAAGCAATTTTTGTAACAGGAGCAAAAGTGTCAAAAAAATCTTCTCCCTGTTTTGAGTAATCTTCTCCCTGTTTTTGAGTAAATCCCTGAACAACAAGTATGGCCTCGAATTTGTCTATTGATCCATCTGCTTTAAGCTTTTTCTTTAGATCCATTTGCACTTCATTGCTTTACAACCCCTGGGCAAGTCAATAATCTCCCAAGTATGATTAGTAATTATGGATTCATACTCATTGTTCATTGCTTCTTTTCAAAACAAAGATTCTAAGGATTTCATAGCTTCAGAGAAATTTTTCGGATCCATTTCTATCAAAAAGGTAAATATAAATTCTTCACTGAATTCATTATGTTCAACTATGAAACTAGTTATGAAATCAGGACCAAAATCCGTTGCAGTTCTAGACCTTTTACTTCTTCTAAATTATGTACTGACTTCTTCAGTTACATGTTTTCCTCAGGAACAAACATGCTTAGAAGTCTGAGGTTTTCTTAAACAAAAAACACTTTAAAAAACTCCATCTTTCTTGATTCTACTACGTGGCCAAGAGACATTGATGATTTATCATATGGTAAACATCTGTAAGCTGACTTATTAGATGCATAACCAATAAGAACTGTATCTACGGTTTTAGAACTAATATTTGACCTCTTAAACTCAGGTAAACCCACTTTACAGAGACAACCCCAAACCCGAAAGTAGTTGAGATTAGGAGAATAAACTTTCTACAATTCATATGCAGTTACTAGCAAACCTTTATGTGGAACATGGTTCAAGATGTGACATATCTTTAGAACAACTTCCCCCTGCAGTTGGTCAGCTAATCCAGAGCTAAGAAGCATTGTGTTCATCATGTTTTTCAAGGTCCTATTCTTCCTTTTAGCTATCCCGTTTTGCTAGGTGAATAATAAGTTGTTGTCTCATGAATTATACCTTCATTCGAACAATAAGATTGAAATTTATCAGACTTATATTCACCACCTCTATCAGATCTTAGTCTTTTTATTTTCCTTCCTAACTGATTTTCTACTTCAGCCTTATATTGAAGGAACAAATCAACAGCTTCATCTTTACTTTTCAACACATATACATGGTAGTATCTAGAGAAATTTTCAATGAAAGTAATGTAATAATGCTTTCCTCCTCTACTAGAATAGTTTTAAAAGTTTGTCAAATCTGAGTGAATGAGGTCTAAGAGTCGTAAAGATCGCTTAACTGATTTAGAATATGATTTCTAGCAAACTTGATTCTACACAAGCTTCATATTTTGAAAAATCATTGTTCAGAGGATCTAAAATGAGTCATGCGTCTTTCAGTCTCTTAATTGACTTAATATTAACATGACCTAAACAAACATGCCAACTATTAATGCCATCAATCAAGTAAGCAAAAGAATCATTCTCATTATCTTTCAATGTCTCCAAAATAAACAGATTGCTGTTACAAAAAGCTTATCTATGTCGAGTCCATTCTTAGTCAAGACCAGTTTTCCTGCATCTACAATTTTCTTAACACCAGCTGACATTAACAGACCACAAGAGATCAGATTCATGCACATGTTTGGAACATAGAGCACATTTTAAAGGGTTAATATTCTCCCTAATGACAGCTTTAGGTCGACTTCACCGATTCCTTTAACTCTCAGAGCACGAGCATCACCAAGATACACATTGTTGTTGCTTGAATCTTCTATTTTCTTGAACAGCTCTTTCTGGTTGCAGATGTGGCGAGTTGAACCAGAGTCAACGATCCACTCTATAGTGTCGCTTGTAGCATTCACTTCAGTAACAACAACTACAATGTTCTCTATTGTGTCTTCTTTAGGTTTCCCTTTTTTCTTCAAAGGGATCTTGCAATCCTGTTTTTTGTGACCTGCTTTATTCCAATTCCAGCATTTAAATTTCCTCTTGAACTCTGTGGTTTGCTTGTTTGAGTTCTTATTATGCTTCTTTGAAGAGTTCTGCTTCCTTTTGCTAGATCCACCTGAGCTTTCAACAAGATTAGCATCTTGATTCACAGATCAAGAGACAGAACTGATACCTTGATACATTTTGTTAGCTTCTACAATCATGATGACTGGGATTATGTCATCTAAAGAAAGCTTTTTCTTTTCATGCTTCAACTTCAATCGGTAGTCACTCCAAGATGTTGGAAGTTTATCAATCAGCACAAGTGCATCTAGTTGATCTTCAATTGGTAGTCTTTTAGCTTGGGTTCTGGAAACTATGGCTTCATAATCATGTAATTGATCCAGAATCGGAAGATCTTCTTTCATCATAAAGGAGGACCACTAAGAAGTTATATATTATTTCTTTCCTTCATCCTCGACTCCATACTTCTTATTGAGATTTTTTCATATTTACTTTGCTGAATTATAGCTTACATAAATGTCGAACAACTTTTCTGATAGGTGACAAAGGATGTGGCCTCTACAAGAGCGATTATGATCTTCATATGTTCATTTTCTCTTTGTGCTTAGAGATGAGTTTCTTTTGCATCTCCAGAAAATCCTTCCTTCGTAGATCCAAATTCTTCTAAGAGAACATAGTCGATGTTGAGTTCCTAAAAGAAGAAAAGTAATTCTTCTAACCATCATCTATAGTTAGAACCAATCAATGGTTGAATCTTTGACATACCTGTAATCGCAGTTTTCATCGTCATCTTCTTGAAGTTCCGATTGAAATTAACAATTGTTCACTGAAGATTGTTGGGTAAACAATCGAATTTTCTACAAATAACCAGTCAAACAAGAAAAAAGATCTTAAGGAAGTATAGAGACAAAGCGAGATGCTTCTGTACTTAACCGAATGGTCCTCCACACTTGTGCAAGCTTTTCATGGAGAAAATTGCTTCAGTATTAACTTTGTACTTCTCAGCTTTGATACACATCAAAGACTGAGAATGAATCTCACAACTTAACACGAGATGAAGAAGAAGATACAAGGTGAAGAAGAGCCACCACACAAAACGGAATCGGGATTCATTAACAAAAATGATTTGCCGACTTCTGCAATCTTCAATTCCTTTATACCAACTTCACTCTTTTATCTTATTTGTTGGATCCTTATCATTCTGTTACAATAAAATCAACCCTTGTTTTAATGGGTATGATTTAATTTCTTCCTCTCTTAGTTTTTAAGTATTGTTAATGGATTGTACAATTCATTAGGCCCAATAAAAAATGTTTTAAGCTCTTTATGAATCTTTTTATTTTAGAATAAAATATTCCTACAGGTATATGGAAAAGAACCTCTTTGTTTATTCCCTTATGAGTTAGGTTCTACAGCTAATTTTGAACTGCAGAAGATGCTTTTGGAAAGAGACAAGATGCTTTCTATTATTAAGCAACATTTGCTTCATGCTCAATCAGTCATGAAGAGCAATACAAATAAACAGAGGCGTGACATATCTTTTCAAATTGGTGATCATTTTTCTTAAACTTACACCTTACCGTCAACAATCTTTGAATAAACGTTCTTGCCAGAAGCTACTTGCTCGATATATGGTCCATTTGAAGTAGTGGAACAGATTGATAAAGTGGTGAATCACCTTCATTTGCCTGCATCTTTCCGGATTCATCCAGTGTTTCATGTATCTTTACTAAATCCTATTCTTGGTAAACAACATCTTGTGGGTAAGCTTCCTCTGTCTATGAACGAGTTAGAAAAATTGATTGTCATGCCGCATTTGATCCTCGATACTCGTTATTCTGCAGAAGATGATTTGGACGTATTGGTGTCTTGGAGAAGGTCTTCCTGAACATGAGAAATCTTGGCACATTACTCGTGATGTGAATCGCCAATTTCCTGAATACAAGATTTAGGAAAAGCTTTCTTCAAAACGTGGAGGTATTGATATGCCATGAAAATGTTATGTGAGGAAAAAGCAAAAGGGTGTTGCTGATCATTATATTCAAGACTCAAACTTGGAAGCAGAGCCTCAAACTGAAGTTTTGAAGAGATTAACTAACAACTGACATCGCAAGTTGTGAGTGAAAAAAGAAATTTTTGACCACGTGTATTGTTAGTTTTTTTTTGTCAATGGCAATATCAATATGGGCCACAAAGGTCGGCCCATTAGCCAAATTCTTACATAAATCTCGTAGGCAGTGGGACTCAATTCCTGGTTGTGCATGTGCGCCTGCCTTTAGTGGACTTACCACCAGCCACTTGACTAAAGGTCATTTGCACGTGTGTTATTAGTTAAAATTCGTTATTCAATTCATTGCTTTGTATTGTTTTTAAATAGCAGAATTAGCATTTGATTTTGTATCTTTTAGCACTTGATTCATTTTCAAACATTTGATTTCTCGAAATCAATAAGAAATTAAAGTTTGTCACTAGCTTGTTCTATTATAAGAGCATCTCCATTGGTAACTAAATCTCACTTCGTACTCTATATTTAGAAAAAAAGTGTTGCTTTATTTTTTGCCCTAAAAATAAAGATTTCTATATTTTACTCCAAAATTTGGAGGACTTTATTTTTTAAAGTATGACTATTCTTTACAAAATAATCCTTTTAATTTCTAGTATATTATTATTTTATCCCTAAACAAAAAAGTATGATCAATATATACATATTACAAAATTTTAATTATCAATATTTTAAACTAACTAAAGTTAAAATATGTTAAATATTCTTAAAATATGTTAACAACATTTATAAGTTTTCATTATATGATAGTTGAAGATGAATGTGATCTTGATGCATCAATAGAAGTCAACATAAAAAAGATCTTCTTTTGGAAGTAAAAAAAACATAAAACCGAAATACTCGATTCATTGAGTTTTCGCTCAGTACAGAAAAATCATAGACAAAGAAACTAATATTTTAATTCCAAAATACATTAGTTGATTATTTGTGGCTAAATTGCAGTAATAAGTATTTTTAAATAAAAATGTATTTGTCATTTGTTTTTGTTTTTCTTTATATTTATGTGATGTAATGAATGAAATTTTATTTTATATAAATTATGATTCTACTAATCTTGTTATTAAATATTTAATAGGTAAAATATGTAGACTTAAAAAATAAAGGGTATTTTAGAAATTAGTAATAAAGTAGTAAAACAGAATCTTTTAAAATATTTATTTAAAGTAAAAAAAAAGTAAATTATAGGAGCAAATCCTTCTCTATTTAAAAAAACTCTATTTTTAGAGGAAAAAATAGAGTAGATTATTAGAGATGGTCTAAAAAAAACTCTATTGTTTCATCCTTGTTATTTAACAATAACTTGATATAGTTTGCTAATAAAAACTTTACTAGCAAATATAAGACAACTCGCCTTTTGACTTTTCATGAACAATTATTGTTTTACAAGTCGTCTTACTATAATCTCATGGCATATGCATGTACTCACTAAATCTATTCATATACTATAACTAATTACGTGGACGAAAGCTTGATATTATAGTATTTTTGTAGTTACGAAAAGTGTATGAAACAATCCTAATTTGAGTCCTTACAATTATAATTAATGAACACACGTACCTTACATTTTAACTTACGAAAAATAGACGCAAGATTTTTACTTCATATTCTCTTCTGTGTCTTGTATTCAATCCACATGAGACAAAAAGTGTTGTTCCATGTCAATATATTTTGAAAATTGATGCAAAAGTAGCTCAATTGGCTCAATATAGCAAAAGTCAACAGGTCCACAAGATATTAGATTCCTCAATAAATAAATAAATCAATCAAATCAAGTCTTCTTTATTTATGTTAATTCACTAGTGTATGTTTTTAATAGATACAACGAAACAATGTCGTTGACTATCATTGTATAAATTTAATACCAAGCAATTGTAAGAAAAATATAAATTAATGGTTTTAGCTGCCCGTAAGTTGAAATTAAAACAAGCCGGTAGTTTTGAACATTTTATAAAATTTTGATTACGTAAAAAGAGAGAAGTGAAGCCATTTCAACTATCTACAGCAGTATTCAAAGATGAACAAATATTAAGAATTATTTACCAAATGTATTGCAGTCGCTTTTCTGCAATCATTACATTAGTTAAATTATTAGAAAATGAAAATTGAGGTCTTGAAAATATTAGAAGAGCAAATATAAATTGGGAAAAATGTCAATTAAACCACCATGAATGCAAGTGTTCAATTGAGCTGTTATATTGAAGTCATGTGAGAAAAGACATGAATGCAAGTATCACCTGATTGATCTTAGTAAAGCCATGTGAGAATTGGGAAAAACTTGAAGATGAAGACTTCATAGTTGTTAGAGATTTAAGTTGGAGATTTGGAAGATCTTATCAAGAGGGAAAAAAGAAAAATATTTTTTTTTGATAAGGATAAAACATGAGAAGGTTTTAGGGCAACGGGTGTTGGTCTCTTGTGTCTATAAAAGACAAGGACAATTGTAAACCTAGTTTTCTATGAACTTAGGCCGTAAGTTTTAGAGAGATTAGTGAATTGAGTCTTGAGCTTTAAGTTATCGGTTAGGTTTGAAATAGATTTAGGTTGATTTGTCGAGTATAGTAATTTCCAACAAGGGATAGTTCTTTTGTAAGAAAATATTATTTGCTTAATAAATCGTATTTCAAAGTGTTTTCAGTTTGTTAATTTGTGAATTTTTTGCACTTTCAATTGGTATTAGAGCAGTTTACCGCATAACGTTTGTTATTGTTTACAGGTGTTAGATCCTAAGGACAAGATAGACAATTCATAGCAACAATTGGTAGTCGTTGCAAAAACACTAAAATTGGATTCGAACAACTATTGACATTGGAAATTCTAGATGGCTAAGCATATTCATGGAATTGATTCTAGTGTGTGGCTTGCGGTTGAAGAAGGTTGGGAACATCCGGCTGTAAAAGATGCAAGCGGTGCCCTTGTTCCAAAACCGAGGAAACAGCGGACTGCTGAAGAAAAATCAAATGCTAAATGAAATTCAAAAGCACTATCAGCAATCTTCAACTCACTTCACAACAATCAGTTCAAAAGAGTACAAGGTTGTAAGAGTGCAAAAGAGGCATGGGATATTCTCGAAGTAGGCTTTGAGAGTACCAGCAGTGAGAAAAGAACTCGGATTGACATTTTGGCCTCACGATTCGAGAATCTGATGAAAGGTGAAGATGAGATGGTTGAAGAATTCAGCAGTAAGCTATCAGCTCTAGCACATGAAACACTAATCTTGGGAAAAACGTGTAACGACAAGAAATTGGTCAACAAAATCTTAAGATGTCTTTGAACTAAGTTTCATGGTCATAGATCAGCTCTCGAGGTGTCTCAGACCTTTGACACGATAAGATATGATCAGGTTGTTGGTATGATGCAGGCTTATGAGCTTTAGATCACTCCGAAGGAAGGGACAACCAAAGGTAAGAGTATTGCACTTATATCTGAAAAGATAACTCATAAAAAGGAGTCACTTAAAAATATTGAAGAGCAAGTTGGGTTAATTGTGAAAATATTCCTTTGGAAAGCAGATTGAGGAAAAATGAAGGAATATCAAGCGTCTACAAAACCAGCAGCTGATAGAGACAACTATAGAGTTGACAAGCAGTGTCTTGAATGTCAAGGCTACATACACTTTAAATCTGAATGTCCATCAGCCAAGAGGAAGATGACTATACAATGCTACAAATGTAAAGGATATGGACATACCAAGAACGAATATCTGTCCAAATTGAGTGGAAAATCAGCAATCACAACTCCAAGTGATACATTCTGAACCACTTTGTAGCTCATTTTGGCATTTTGGAAATGGATGACAATGAGGAAGAAGTAGAAAATGCAGACCTTATCCTTAAAGTTCAAAAGGCTGATGAGAATCAGATTCCTGCTGAACACCAAGACACTGATGCAGACGAGCCAGAATCTAATGACGATTTTGATATGACCCCATAAGATCAGATGGGCATATTGGTGACTTCTTTGCTTAAAAATTAAGATAAAAACAAACGTCTGATAGCAGAATGAACTCAGAGACGTCAAAGCTAAGAATGCTAACCTGGAAAGCAGACTGTCTGAGTAGATGAAGCAGATCAAGATGTTGTCCAAAGGAACAAAGTATTTAGACTATATGTACACTGTTAGAAGGACAGAGAATGCAAGTTCTGGTTGGGTTATAAGGGAAAAGAATTTGCAGAGATGAAGTTTGTAAAAGCTACAAGTACTTCGGAGAGCGTATATCAACTTAAACCTTTACACAAAAAAGGATAAAAACAGCATCATCATCAACGACAGCGAGCTGGTCTAGGGTGGAAGACTCAGAAGACTCATTATTATGGATCGAAATGGGGTCATCAAGTTAAGTGTTGGTATTTGAGGAAAGAAATGGCATATGAGATATCAATACTACAAGCTTCAGTCTAGGGTCCAGAAAATTTGGAGGCAACAAAAGTTTACCTTTAACGGTAAAAACATAAACCCAATTTGGGTTAAGAAAATGGATTTATTCTGCAGTTTCATTCACAACTGAGAAAGGTGATCATGGTAACTCTATGAGCAAGTGGTACTTTGATAGTGATTCCTCAAGACATATGACATGAGATCAAGCTTCTCTACAAGAGCTTGAGGTAGTCACAGATGGAAAAGTGATGTTTGGTGATGGTGCTAAAGGAAATATATATGGTACAGGGACTAATGGTAGTTCAACAAAGCCTAAACTAAGTAATGTTTTCCTTGTTGATGGTCTGAAAGCAAATATGATGAGCATCACCCAGTTCTCTGATACAGGATTGGATATTATTTTTACAAGAACTAAATGTCAAGCTGTTGATGAGAAAGGTACTATTCACTTAGAGGGTCGTACAGGACATGATTGCTACACGTGGGTTTCTGTTTCACAATGCATGGTTGCCAAAACATAAAGTGAAACTTAGATTTGGCATCAATGTCTTGGACATATGAATTTTCGAACTATGAGAAAGTTATCTAACAAAGAGATCATTAGAGGGCTGCCAAAACTTGAAAAAGATTATCAATTTGTATGTGGTCCTCTTGAGAAAAGTGAATCTTTTGATAGCTTCAAAATCTGGCACTTCAGCTTAGAATTGAACGTCAAGGCATCAAGTTCATTCTGAGTGACCATGGTGGTAATTTTGAGAATGAGCCATTCAAACATTTTTGTTCAGAACAAGATATTGATCATCAATTTTCTGCACCACGAACACTACAACAGAATTGTGTTATTGAGCATAAGAACAGAACTTTGCAAGAAATGGCAAGAGAAATGTTATATGGAAGTAATGCCCATAAACACTTTTGGGCAGAGGCTATTAACACTGCTTGCTACATCACCAATCGTGTGTACATGTGAAAAGAAACTACAAAGATGTCTTATGAGGTATGGAAGGGTAAAACTCCAACAGTACATTATTTTCTGTATGTTTGGATGTGTTTGCTCTATTCTGAATGATAAGGATCATCCTAGAAAGTTTGATTCTCAGAGTGATGAAGGTATGTTCCTTGGTTACTCGGGTTCAACTACAAATGATAAAAGTCTGATTGGAGGATTACTGTACTTAACAACGAGTCATTCAGATCTCTGTTTCTCAAAAGGGTTATGTGCAAGATTTCAGACTGATCCTAAGGAAAATAACCTCACACCAGCTAAACGTATTTTGAAATATATGGGTGAAACTCAGCACCTTGGTATTTTCTACACAAAGGGTACCACCACGAGGTTGACAGGGTACTACGATGCAGATTGGACAGGATGTGTTGATGATCAAAAAAGTACAAGTGGAGGATGTTTCTTCATGGGAAATAATCTGATAGCCTGGTTCAGCAAAAAATAGAACTGTGTTTCCTTGTCAACAACAGAAGCAGAATACATTGTATTAGGAAGCTCGTGCAGTGAATTTCTGTGGATGAAACAGATGTCTGCTAATTATGGTACAGTTCCTGAACCCTTTCTTGTTTATTGTTATAATCAAAATGCGATTAGCATTGCTAAGAATCCTATGCAATATTCTTGAACTAAGCATATTGACACTCGACATTGCTTTATTTGTGAAATTTTTGAAGAGAAATTGGTTATAATTGATCATGTGAACAATGAATATCAACTGGTTGACTTGTTTACTAAACCTCTGTCTTTTAATCATTTTATGGAATTGAGAACTACGATTGGAAGTTGTGAGTACTAAACAATGTTTTGAGGTTTTGTTTGAAATTGCAAAGAATTCGACAAAATAAATTACTGATTATAACACATAGAACACTGTAAACACACGAAAAAGTAGATTTGTTCAAGTCGGACTTTTCTTACAAAAGCTTCTTACTTTGTTAGAAATTATTCTCCCGAAAACCAACCTAAATCTAGATTTCTTAACCCCAAATACGACCCTGACAAGTCAAAACAGACCACTGATGAACTCAAGCTTTAACCTAAAACAAAAGGCTTAATTCATTAATCTCTCTAAAACTTACGGCCCAAGTTCTTAGAAAACTAGGTTTACAATTGACCTTCTCTTTTATAGGTACAAAAGACCAACATCCCTTGCCCTAGAACCTCTCTCACATTCTCTTATCACAAAGAAGATATTTTCCTTATTGCTTTTGATAAGTTTGTTAAGATTCCTTCTTATCTTCAAATTAAATTTCTAACAAATCTTCAAATCTTCCTCTCCAAGTTTCCTTCATCTCTCACGTGCTCCAATTAATATTAGTCTCGTGACTTTATTACTCAATCATGTGACACACATCTTCAATCTCTCCTTTTTTGGCTTGATGTGCATCTTAAGCAATCAGACCACGTTCATGTTTTGCATCTTGAACATTCACGTTATTTTTCTCCATCTTGAGCAATCATGTTCTTATTCTGCACAATCTTCTAGTTGTTATGCTCCCTCTAAAATGTTTCTCCCCCATAATCAGACATCTGAATCCATCTAGAGTCATCCTCTCATTTCCCCCTGCTTGAGTGCACATCAAGACAAAACAACCACATGTTTCTAGTTTATAACAAATTGTTGGTAAGTGAATCACAAT
Source organism: Lepidium aucheri (assembly GCA_900406435.1). Classification (NCBI taxonomy): domain Eukaryota; kingdom Viridiplantae; phylum Streptophyta; class Magnoliopsida; order Brassicales; family Brassicaceae; genus Lepidium; species Lepidium aucheri. The sequence goes on along the minus strand of OVBA01001105.1, from coordinate 15,747 downwards.
ATTATTTCCCCCTTTTGACTCTTGTTGTTTGACTTATTCCATACCCATGTGTTTTCGAATATTGAGTCTTCCTTTCAACGTCACAACAAACTGCCATTCTCTTATAAAGCACATTATCAAAGTTCTATCTGCTTTCTTGAGTCCCTCTCATGTGCTGAAACCTTCTCTTGTCACAACACTGCCAATCTTCAACGTGGTGAGAACAATAATACAAATCATACATTTTCACCCAAAATTTGTTTCTTGTCCTATCATCCTAGTAGAATCTGTCATGCTTAATTACGTGCTTGATTCTGTTCAGATAGCTATAACATTCAGCTTTGACATGACCATGCTTTCCACAAAACCAACAATCAATCTTTTGCTTCCAGGAGTAATCGATAATTACTTTCTTAAAAACATGTCTTCTGCTGTTTCTTCTGTATTGAATTCCCTATCTTCTGTTGTTGTGATGAACATATTGATCTGCTATGTTCTGGGTCATCACGGGTATTACGTAGATTTAAGTAGAATAGAGGGTTGTTTTTTGGGCGTTCAATTTCTGTAGCCTTCTGAGATTGAGTGCTTTCCCCTTTGTTTTGGTTCGAAACACACACGTCTCTATCGATTTATTGACTTTCGGTGTAACTTTAACAAACTTTGTCATACCACTAGATTCTGCTCCCGAGTAACCAAGCCGTAACTGACATTGCTTGTTCTTCCAAGGACATGACTTTGTCAAGATCTTCAGTTCTTTTGCTCAGCATCTTGATGTTACGTTATTGCTCTGTTAGTTTCCCTTCCAGTTCAACATTCTTCTTTGACATCTATAAGCTTTTTTCTGCTTGTTGAAGCATATAATCAGCGACCTATTTTTTTGCCATCAGAAATTTGTTCTTTTCATGAGTCTCAACTAAGGATGCTACCACGATGTTGAACTGTTCTTCTAGAGTCATATCCGATTCATCATCAGACTCACGTTCCTCAGCTAGAGTACCTTCATCGTTTGAAACTTCTACAACAACTTGTTATGCCATAAATTTGTTCAAAACATTGGTTTCCTGCTCATCGTCATCTGTATCACTTCCATTATTATAGATGAAAGTTTTTATCTTTAAGTCTAGGCCAATTGCGACATCATGTCAGCGTTTGCTCACGATCTTGTTGTCTGTTGCTTTGTTTTGCAGATTTATGATTTCCTTTTCAAACATCTATTTTGGGCATGATACTTACTTTCGTTGTTGAAACCTATTCAATCTCCTAAGATGTTCTTCCAACATCATTTGGATCCTATCTTCAAGATCATCTGTCTCATTCTTTCGAATATGATCAGCCACAAGCCATTGCAAATTCTTTGTCTTCCCAGATCTTCACTAGTTTTGAATATACTCCTTATTAGGTCGGTGTCCCGCTCTGATACCAATTGAAAGTGCAAAGAATTCGACAAAATAGATTACTGATTACAAATCTGCACATAGAACACTGTAAATATACAAAAAACTAGATTTATTCATCTTACAAAAGCTTCTCATTTTGTTGGAAATTACTCTCCCAAAAACCAACCTCAATCTATATTTCTTAACTCCAAACACGACCCTGACAAGTTGAAACAGACCCCTGATGAGCTTAAGCTTTAACCTAAAACATTAGGCTTAATTCACTAATCTCTCTAAAACTTATGTTCTAAGTTCTTAGAAAACTAGGTTTACAATGGACCTTCTCTTTTATAGGCACAAGAGACCAACACCCTTTGCCCTAAAACCTCTCTCACGCTCTCTTATCACAAAGAAGATATTTTCCTTTTTTCTTGATAAGTTTGTTAAGATTCCTTCTTATCATCAAATTAGATCTCTAACAAATCTTCAAGTCTTCTTCTCCAAGTTTCTTTCATCTCTCACGTGCTCCAATTACTATTAGTCTAGTGACTTTATCACTCAATCACGTGGCACACATCTTTATTGTTGAGCTGATTTGAGACAGAATCTTGTTTCCGAAAAAGGATGGCACGTACTTGAAAAAGATAAACATATATCAGTTTTGATCAAACAAGTGGAAAATAGTTGTTTGTCATGTCGTCACAAGCTGATCTTTGAACTGAAATATTAAATGTTAGGAGAAGGAGGTCAAAGAGCTGAGAAGAGCAAGTGTATACGAGTTGAGAAGTCAAGTGATACTCGTTACACAAATTTTACTTGTCTATGGAATATCTAAATCACTAGGTTAAGAAGTCAAGTGATATCTTTGATTCAATTTTATGCAGATGATGGAAGTATCGGACTTGTGATGATCTGCCAAAACACATGATCAAGAAGGGTATATCTACTTACAACAAAGTGATCAGTCCGTACTTGTGATGTTGCAACAGTCATATGATCGAGAAGGGTACCTACATCATCTAAGTATGAATTTGTTACTGTGTATGTCTCTCCAAAGGAAATTCTAGCTGCCTGATTCTTTTGATATTCTCAATGCTTTGAAAACTGCTTGTGATAAAGGCATGACAGTGCAAAGTCTAGCCACAAAAATCTTGATTATGATCATACGTCTCAAAGAGTAAAATGTGTGTTGTGCTTCAAGGATATGGGTTCTCTGTGGATAATCAGAGTCAATGCAAGGTGTTATCGTGTCTTAAACTAAATTTGTGAAAAACTAAAATGGAATTTTTCACATGGTTGATTATAATTATGGGCTCACTAGTTTATTTGACAAGCAGACATCTGTTGAAAAGTACATCATGTTTAATCACATTTGTGCTAAAGTTTGTCTTTGATTGGTATGATTCTTGATAGTGCTTATGTGTATTGGTACAATAATTGGTCAATCCTAGCGATTAGACAGAAACTTGTTTGTTTTTGTCTGATGTGCACTCAAACAGAGGAAGATGATAGATTGATTGATGATAGTTTGGCTCTAGATGGATCTAGTTGTCTGAGTATGGGGGAGAAACATTTTAGGGGGAGCACTACAGCAAGAAGATCATGCAGATAAGGAACCTGATTTAGAACAGGAACGTGATTACTCAAGATGCGGACGTGAACCTATTTGCTGAAGATGCACATCAAGCCAAAAAGAAGGAGATTGAAGATGTGTTATATTGAAGTCATGTGAGAGACGACATGAACGCAAGTGTCACGTGATTGATCTTAGTGAAGCCACGTGAGAATTGGAAGAAACTTAGAGAGGAAGACTTCAAGGTTGTTAGAGATTTAAGTTGGAGATAAGGAAAATATTTGGAAGATCTTATCAAGAGAAAAAATATCCTTTTTTGATAAGGAGAAAAAGTGAGAGGGTTTTAGGGAAAAGGGTGTTGGTCTCTTGTGTCTCTGTGAGCTTAGACCGTAAGTTTTAGAAATGAATCAAGTCTTGAATTTTAGGTTATTGGTTAGATTTTAAACTGATTTAGGATACTTTATCGAGTAGAGTAATTTCCAACAAGGAATAGATATTTTGTAAGAAAAGATTACTTGCTTAATAAATCGTATTTTAAAGTGTTTTCAATTTGTTGATTTGTGAATTTTTGCACTTTCAATTATAACTTGTATGTTGAAGACTTGTATAAAAAAACTAATATATATATATATATATAATTAAGATGTTTGAATCCATGATGTCAAATTAGTAATCAGTTTAAATGAAGAAGAGAAATTTAGGAATTTTGACCATTAAATATTTTGAAAAACAAAATATTTATAACGACAAGAAACTATGATAAGCAGGATATAGCTGAGCCATATTATACTATTCAAAGGTAACGACTGTTTTTACATCAAAACTAAAATGGTACAAAAAGTCAACGGTCAGAATCGTTGGCTGCAACATAATATATAGTATAATATATATTTAACCATAGTTACACGCATATATATAATTCTACTTAAATACGTATCATAATATCAACAAGAACTCCCTTTAAAATTCAATAACCTTGCTTAATTGCTTCTCCATTTTCTTGATATATTATTTACCATGATTCCTACAAAAGGCCATGCTATCAACGGCTCACGTCCTCCGTCGCTAAAACTCGCCGGAGAATCACACACCGTAAAGAAAACGACGTCGTGTAACGTCGTAAACCATCGTCAGTCGCAGCCACAGCGACATGGACGGCAAGCTCCGGTGATCATCTACGCGCACTCTCCGAAAGTAATCCACACGCGCGCCGAAGACTTCATGGCCTTAGTTCAGAGGCTTACGGGACTCGGTGAGATTATCAAACGGAATCCTAACGACGTTAGCGAATCATCTTCTGTGGTGACGGAAGAAGTTAACGCTGGTGATGATGCAACGACGGAACCGTTTAGTCAGGAGAAAGAACAACGACAAAAGCTAGCTGATATTCCATTGTTCATACCGAGTTCGATGACTTTGTTTGGTTCTCCAACTCAACGTCTATATCTGTCACCGAACCGAACTGAACCGGTTTATCCCTGGTTTTCAAGTTCATAATCATTTACTATGTTTCATTTCATATATATACACATATACTTTGTTTTTCCGTCATTAATTATTTGATGTACATATTATTTAAGGTTGAATTGTTGGTTTTGAGTGTAAAAGAATTTGGCTGAATTAATTTATAATTGTTTGAATTCCACGATTAGAGTGTAAAAGAATTTAACTTGTCTTCCAACAATTAATGCGAATGGTTTCTTCAACAGCATATGTTTTCAAAGTTTTACCTTCACAATATGCATCTCCTATGATAAATTACACTTTTAGAAAAAACTAATCAATTCTGAAATAATGATTTTGTTATAAATTAATGTTATGACAGAATGCTTCCGTTGTCTTTATACTAAATCTAAATGAGCAAATATCTTGGAACTGCTAGGGATTTTCTATCACAATTTCGTATGAATTATTCATTTTTTTCAAACGACTTACTTCCAGATGAAAGCTAATGCTGGAGTTGGATTCAATTGTTTATAATAATACTTTTTGGTAAAAGTAGCTCATGATACTTCAAAAGTATAGAGAAAATAATATAAATTAATAGATCAAAGAATAGTATCTCAATTTCTTATTGTCTACGTTTATCTCATTAAATTTTCCTGATTAAAAAGATTAATATACAACGATCAAAATCAAAACAAATTTAAACTAACAGCATTATCTACAAGTTGAATTTTAATTTTGATAGACCCAAAACATGTGTTCAATAATTTTCTTATGTTTCAACTGTGACATTCATTCATTTCCGTACTTTGTAAGCTTTAGTTTTTGTTTTTTAAAATGTTTTGAAATGATCAATAAGTGTAGACTTGTAGTATATGTTCTCCTCAACAAATAAATAGTTCATCCAAAATGGGCCTTCGTTTTAAGCTCAAATGACTAATTATATAATATACACGTTATAAATCCTAGGCCCGTTATTTTTTTTTTGTCAAACTCCTAGGGCCGTTATTAAAATTACATATATTATTCTAAAAGAAAAAGAGATGAATCGTGGCCAGTACTACCACTATGTATATTTTCTTATTCCCACTAATGTCAATAACACCGAAGTTACCAAAATCAAAATTATGCTTGTTATTTTCAATTCTGGTTCCCTGCAATCACTAATATGAACAAATATCCAATTTTCTGCTTTTCTTGTTAAATGAAGTTTTGCAGATCATTAACATTCTAATAGCTTTATCTCACTCTTTTTCATATTTCCAACATTGATGGTTGACTCTACCCTACGTTATTCTAGTAACAAGAAAATTAGGATAAAGAATAAGATGAACTGTGAAACTATAACTATTAATTAACTTGTATTATTAGTTTTTTTCTTTTTGTTAACAGTTTGTATTAGTTGCCAATCTCTTTCTGGTAATCTCATGGATTACGATTTATGAAACTGTTTCAAGTTAAAAAGTTTGTAGAGATATATAACTAGTTTGGTGGTTGATTTAACAATACTTGTTTCACGTTATGTCCCTATGTTCATCTTCCATGTTGACTATACATGTCGTATATAATTTATTTGGGCACAACAGACGAATATGGAATTTTCAGTTGTGAATTATAATCTTTCTTAAGAAGATTTTGTGATTCAGATCTACAAAATGAAAAATAAAAAAAGAAGAAGAAGTTAATACAATATGAAAATTCGGTTTAGTTCCAAATGTATGTTTTACGGGTAGATATATAGTATCTGTTGTAGAGAGTAAGAGCATCTCTAACCCCACTCTATTTTTCCCTCTAAACTCTATAATAGAGTAAATTCATCTCCAATCCCACTTTATATCTCATTCTATAATAGAGTAGTGAACAATATTACTCTACATTTGGCGTTACATTGTTCATTACTCTATAATAAAATTCAACTTTCTATATTTACAAAATGATCTCTTAACTCTTAAATGTTATGATTATATATTTAATTAACAGTATATAGACCAACTAATAATCCGCCACTAGAGTCCCATATTTAAGAATTCCAGAACTTTGATGAAATATTAAATTGTAGATAACTCTTTTTGTCAATAGATTGTAGATAATTTATTTCATAAATATATATATATATATAATTAAAACTTTAGAATAAAACAACATTTAATAAAAACAACAACATAAAAATCAAACTAAATTATTAAATAAAACCAAAACAAATATGTCTATATGTATTAAAATTTCTAATTTTAATGATATCATAATTTTATTTATTAATTATATTATTTATTAAAAAATTGGATTTAATTGATAATTATAAAGGAAATGGTTAAATTGATAATATTGATAAATAATAGATGTTTTAAGAAAATAATAAGTATGGAGAAAAAAGTATACTCTAGGAGTTTTCTATTTAGAGTAAAAAATAGAGTAATGGGTTGGAGATGCTCTAAGTAACATGTAAATGATGACAAATATACAAACACCTTAATTCAAAAAAAACCCTAAAAATAATCTAAGTCTTAGAGTTCTGTTTTATGTAACACATGTTTATATATACTATTTTATTAGCTAAAGTTTAATCTGAATGGCTAATTGAAGTTGAAATTTTATCAAGAAAAAAAACTGCAGTCCGTGCATTTTGTGGTTTAAAATAGAATAGTTGATAATCTACTATATAATAAAAAGAAAAGATTTTCAATGAATTTTTTCTGAGTCAACCATATTTATTTAGAATGCCATTACAGATTTTATTTAATTACTATAGTTCGGAAATTTTAGAAAGGTTAGTGTTGTAATACCCTTAATAGTAATCCTATACATTGCATACTATATACTTAGTATGGACAAATGTTGAATCTTTCCTATATTTGTTAAATAATTCATCCAAAAACTTATAATTTATTATATTGATTACAAAAATCCTAAACAAAATCCCTATTATAACAATCAATCATGATATTTTTTCCTTTAACCACCATAGAATATCCTAATTTTTGTATTTTGAATTTGAAATTACTTTAAATAAATGCATAAAGCCACTAATTTGATTCCAATATTCTGAATTTAATTTTAAATCTTATTATCGAACCAATCACTTGACAGTATTTAATAAAATTTACATAATTTTGAATATCACAGTATACACGATTTCCATTAATTTCTCATCCTTAATAATTATAATATAGCAATACAATAATTATCGAAAACCCTAATCAAAAAACAGTATAAATACATGTCTATTGGTAGTGTTTTCACATCATTTCTTTCTCTATTCTCCTTTATTGTTAGAAATATGTTATTTGCTGATATTTCTTCTTTGAAACCAGTTTTGCAAAAATAGAAGATCAAGGTCAAAATTATTATATTATGGAAGGCATATACCTCCGAGTTCGACCAAACAATTGGAATGGTTTTATGTGATGTCAAAGTGAAAAAAATACTAAAATGTATATTATGTTTTTGTTAACTATTAAACTTTTATTATATTTCATTGTATTTCATTTGTTATGCATTTTCAGGGTGTTACTATCTATTGTAATATCAAACAAGATTTGCTTAATAAATATTCGTATCTTCTGAAACAAACTGATACCAAAATTATTACAAATTTTGTTGTTGGTCCGGCAAATGGTTCATATCGAACCACACATCATAAATATAAGATATCGTTTGTCATTACTACATATGTGAAATCAACTGACCCTCTTCCTGATGGATTGTTTGGTATTGTCCATGCGAGATTTTGCAGATTTGCATATTGGTAAACTTAACGACAATTTTTTGATTGGTAATAATTTTTACATTTCAACTTGATTCATTGATTTAGCTTAACTTAATATTTATATAGTAGATTTTATTTTTGTAGATATTTTTGGTCAACTTATAGATGTTGAAAATATTGAGTTTGTCAATGTTAATGGGAAGGAAACCAAGAAAATAAATATTGAAATCTGAGATTCCAAGTAAGTCATTTAATTCTTATTATTAATTATATTATTGAATTTTATTTATTAATATCAATTTTAAAACTATTTTGTATTCTTTTATAGTGATGTTCAACTGAGTTGTGTTATATGGGGTTAGTACGCTGAGAAAGTAGAAGAACTAACTTCAAGTCTTATTGGAAAAATTATCGTCATTGTTATGCAGTTCTGCAAAATCAAGATCTTCAAAGATAATATAAATATCACTATTTTATAGTCCATTGTATAATTATTTTCTTAGGTCAAATAAGTTTCCATGTTTCAGAAAAAGGAGTATCTCGAATGCTTTTGAGCGCACTCAACTTTGGATAAACAATGATGACCTTGAAGAAATATTTGCATTGCGACCAAGATAAGTTTGTTATAATTTATTAATTTATTGGCTATTACGCTACAAAGCATTTATATTTTATATCTATATCATTTGTCATTATTATTCTATTTACTAAGCATTATGTGAAATAATATTGTAGTTTACCGAACGATGGTTTAACACTCTCAAGAGTATATTATAACCAAAAAAGTGCATCGAATGCATTATGTGTTAGAGAAGACTTTTTCAAGAAATATCCAAAAAAACTATTCAAGAGCTTTTGGATACATCATATGTAAGTATTTATGTTTGTTAACATGTCAATTTTCTACATTCCATAAATTAGTTGTTTGGTTTTTTAATAATCTTTATAATATTAAATTTAAATAGGTTGGAATATTTGTATCAATGGTTAATATTTTATCCATTGATACCGACTATGGATGGTGTTACTTAAGTTGTAAACAAGAATGTTTTGCCAATAGAGCTTATTTCTGATGGTGGAGGAGTTAACAAAAACCAATGGTATCTCAATTGTGGAATTGTTCCAAATGTGAAAAAGTGTTACTAATGTGGTTTCTAAGTAAGTAATCTATTATCTTATTATTTTTATTTTCGTAATTATAAGCATAAAAATATTAATTATTAACTCCTATTTATTTTCAATGAGGGTATTACATTCATTTCAATGTTGGTGACACCACTGGTGAGACAAAGTTTCTTATGTTTGATTGGATTGCAATGCAAATTCTCAATCAATCATCTTCTGAACTTGCTCAAACTGTTTCTTAGGTAAATGATTGTTTACATCTATGAATATATTTTTATTTAAACCGAAATATTTTTATTATTATGTACTTAAATAAGTATAATTCTGTTTTTTTGCAGAAATAATTATTTAGTTATTATTACTAAATAAATGATTGTTTACATTTATTTTAATTATTTTCTTATTTTCTACATATAAATTTAAAAATTATATTTATATAGATTGAAGATCTAGAAAACATTCCATTGGCTTTAAAGAATCTTACAGGGAAGTCATTTCTATTTATTGTTGGTGTTGAGAAAAAACATCTGGGAAAAGGTGGTGATCAAATTTACCGAGTTAGTCAGTTGGTTACTAAACTTGAATTGATCAATTGATACAATGACACATATTCATATCAGGTAAAACAAGATGGATTAATAGTTTTGTATTATATGTCAAATTATAACAAACTTTGATTTGTTTATTTATAATAACTTTTCCTAGGGTCAATCAATGTTAACCAATGGTGAATACGAAGATGATTCAATGAATTTTCAATCATTAACACCTCTTTCGAAAAGGAAAGATGATTCTCCAACTTGCAATGGTGTTTCACATGACAACACTTCTACATCAAAACTCAATTCATTCAAAAAAAATCAAGATAGAAAAACTTTAAATGTCTCTTTTTAGATGTTATTCTTACTACACTAGAACTTTTGAAGTTTTTGGGTTGTTATTTTATTTCTGTTTGTTTTGGATTGATTTAAATTTTTAAGTTTATTTAATAAACCATATTTTGATTGATAATATTCTCATTTATTCATCTATTCATTTATTTATTTGTTATTCCACAATTAAAATTTTTTTAAATGTATAATATCTTTGTAATCTTTTGATAATTAAAATATATAACATATATTGTCTTCATTAATTTTATATAAAGATTTTAAGTTTTATATTTAAGATATCTTACAACATTTACTAAATGAATTTGATATTTAAGTTTTAAAAATTTAAATATTGATGAAACTGTTATAATCTATTATAACAGTTTTAAATTTGTAATATTGTTAGCACTTCTTATTTAAAAATAATAATAATAATGAATATCGTTAGAGATTTTATTTAATTATTATATTTTGATATGTTTAGAAAGATTATAGACTACAATGAATGCCATTATATATTACAATGAATGTGATTAGATATTTAATTAAATAATGACCAATTATTATATGTATTTCTTTAACCACCATAAAATATCCTAACAATAGTATTCTGAATTTTAAATTATATTACATTGATCTCTATAATCTCTTATTTGATTCGAATATTCTGAATTTAATTTTGACTTTTAGTATAGAGCTAATCAGTTGAATGCTTGTCAACATATATAGATATATATTAAATAAATTTACACGATTTTGATTATCACATTACAAAATCTTTCGAACTATTATAAGAAAATTAAGATTATCAAAATTTTTTTTTACAATTATACAAAAACAATTTTGTTACCAATATAAATACTAAATACTCCATAAACCAAACATTAACCTAATCGAATCAACACTTCCTCTTTCACGTTTATCTTCTTCTTATAGTTTATCACCATGGAATCAAACAGCTTTCAATCTTTGTCTTCTTCTCCATCTTAGAAGAATTAGTTTTCATCCAACTTGCTTTGATATTATACTGACCAGAGACATTGATTCTAAAACAGGTTTGGTATATGGGACACAGCTTCGCATTACAAAAATGACTATAACATCAATTGAAGCTACAATTATTTCTGGGGAAAGAATTGGTGATAAAGTGCTACATACAAAATCAAACAAATTCTTTCAGTCAATTGTTAAGATCCCATGATCGAAGACTTTGAAGACTCAAGCTTATTTTATTATATTATATTTCTTTTGTGGTTAGTTAATATAATAAAAGTGTTGTTATTGGTTTAGTTGTCTATGTATTTGTTGAGGAATAATAACATTAGCTTTACATGGCATACTTAATCCTCTTCTTTAAGACCACCAACAAAATAGTTCTTAACAGTTGTTCCGTATAATGCTTCACGATTTCCCGAGATACATAACATTGCATATTTAATAAACATGATTAAATCTATTAAATCAAATGAAATTTATTAGTTTAGAAACAATATCAACCAAATTTAAAATTTTTGTTGATTAAATATTTTTTTCCTAAATTATCAAGTATGTTAGTATACATAAATAGTTTTAGGAATTTAATTTTCTGATAAATACGTTTTAAATCGTAACAACCAGTATTTATATAGTACCAGAAGGAGTAAACCCTAAATGTTTTTTTAACTTATCAATCTTCATCACAATTTCCTGATTTTATCGTATTTCAGTCTTTTACATATTAATTGTTTTCATATCTGTACATTCTAGGTATTAGTTATCATATGTTTGCAATTACATATTAATTGTTTGTAAATTGTTTTACTAACTTTAAGTCCATGAGTTTGTTGTCTATAGATATGAAAAAATCAAAGCCTCTAAATTATGAATCATCTATGGCCACTTCAAGAACTTCTAAGAAACAAAAGACCTTCAATTTAGAAAACGGTATACATCTTTATTACGCTAAATTCTTGCCCTTAAATTAATTATTTCTATTATTCTTAATTGTTGGACTTTTTGTTTGCCAAATACAGCTAATTTTCATCAAAAAACCACTGCATCATCAAATCGCAACACATCTATTTTGGGAGATATTACAAATATTGGTTCATCTCACATTAATCCATCTGGTAGTATTGTTCTTCAAAATTCAGGAAAGTATTCAATTTTTATTATCTTTCACTTATGTATTTGAAATTTTTTAATTAAAATTTTTTTAATTGCTTTATATTAAATAATACATTCTTTACATATTTATTTATTAATCAAATCGTAATTTTTGTATATAGATAAAAAGAAATCTACCAACCGAGATAGATAATATGTTGATTCAATTTCTAAATTGTTTGGTAAACAACATAACTTACAAACCCAGCTTTCTCAAGCTTCAAGTTCTGTTACAAACAATGCAGTTTCATCTGTTCAAAAGATCAATAATAAAGTCACTGGTATAACTTTATGGTAACTATTAAGTTTGTATACAATTTTATAAATATTATTATCTAATTGATATCGATACTATAATGTTTCCAGGAACAAGTTACATGTCGAATAACGTTCATGAGAGCCATAACATTGCTCTAGAATGTTACTAAAGTAATTCCGAAGGTGTGTACAATTATCTAATAGACATCTATTATGTAAAAATATGTATATTCCAGTTAGAGATTTTATCAAAATATTATTAAATTTTTATACTACTTATATTATTTTGCAGATTCAAATGCCGAGTTTAACACTGAGGGAGAATCCGAAGATGATATACCTGGAGTATATTTTTCTAATATTGACCATGAAGAAATTGCTAGTTCTACTACTAATATTGGTAGTTTACAATGTACAAGTAGTTGTAATGCTAACCCTAATGCTCATACAACAATAGAGGATATTCAACATTGTTCTAATTCATTAAAAGGTATATATATATATATCCTTTTTATAATTCAAATGTATTATGTTTCTTTAATATGTAATATTCTTATATCAGTATTTACAAAACAAAATAGAATATGTAGACGAAGGGGATCCCGTCTACAAAGTTCTAATTCATTAAAAGGTATATATATATATATATCCTTTTTATAATTCAAATGTATTATGTTTCTTTAATATGTAATATTCTTATATCAGAATTTACAAAACAAAACAGAATATGTAGATGAAGGGGATCCCGTCTACAAATGTGTACATGGTGGTGCTGCTCATTGGTATGGCGAAAGGTTGCATAAGAAGAAAAATTCTATGAAAGTGTCATTTAAAGATTGTTGTATGCATGGAAAATTCAAATTATCACTATTAGAACTTGCTCCACAAGAGTTAATTGATATTATCACATGCAATGATGAAAGAAGTCCGAATTTCCGAGAAAACATAAGAGCATACAACATGATGTTTTCTTTTACGTCTCTTGGTGGCAAGATTGACCATTCAATATTTGTAGGACGTGGTCCAAAAATTCACAGATTCATGGTGAGAATTACCATCTTATGGGAAGTATGATTCCAGAGAATGGTGATCCAAAATTCTCGCAGCTTTATATTCATGATACTTCTAACGAGGTCATGAATAGACTTAGAGCTTACTGGTAATTATTATTTGTGTTAAAGTTACTATTCTGCAATTATTAAATACTTTAGAAATCTATCATATGATTTTAATAAATGGTACTTTTAGTTCTAACAGAGACAACAACAGTCATGAATCTCCTAATAGCTTGAGAACGGATATTTTTGAGATGCTTAGTAAAATGTTAAAGGCAGTAAATCCTTACGTAAAAATGTTCAACACATACAAAAAAAAGGTTTAGAGGAGAAGATACTGAGACATTACATTTTTTTTTGCTCAACACACGTGATAAAGATGGACGTTTATACAATAATCCTACTTCTTCCAAAGTTGCTGCATTGGTTGTTGGTGATTTTGTTCTTGGCATGGATAAAAGAGATATTGTATTAGAGCGGAAATCCGGCAAGCTGAAAAGAATAAGTGAGCTAAATGCATATTATTTGCCTTTACAGTATCCTGTTATATTTCATAGAGGAGAAGATGGTTGGAGATTGGATATTGATAACACTTTTTCAGATAGGCATGGTACGAAACAAAAGAATATAACCTTGAGATAATGGTTTGCATATCGTATTCAAGAAAGGGATAATAAGTCAAAAATTCTTCTTAGTTCTAGAATTTTATTTTAGTAGTTCCTGGTTGATGGTTATACAGCTATCGAGTCTAACAATATGCGGTTTTTGAGGAAAAATCAAACAATGCTTCGTTCTAGAACTTATGCAAGTGTCAGAGAGGCAGCTAATCAAGGAGATGTTGAGATGGTTGATCACGTTTCTAGGATTCTCATTCCTTCTTCTTCCACTGGTGGTGAAAGATTCATGAGACAAAATTACATGGATGCAATTGCTATATGTAAGTATCTCGGATTTCCTGATTTTTTTATCACATTTACATACAACCCTAAATGGTCAAAAATAACAAGATTTCTTCAAGAGAGAGGTTTACTTCCAGAGGATAGACCTGATATTATCTGCAGATTACTAAAAATGAAGCTAGACAACCTGTTAAATGATTTGACCGGTGATAAATGTGTATTTGGCAAAACTGCTGCAGGTACTTTTTACAATCACTTTATTATATACAAAACATTATATACAATTTTGTAATTTTTTACATTATATTTATTTAAAATAGTAATGATATGGTAAATGTGTTTATGTAAAAAATAGTAATTATATGGTAATTTTATTTTACAATATTAACTTCTAATATTTATATTTTCAGCCATGTATACTATAGAATTCCAGAAAAGAGGACTTCATCATGCACATATTTTGTTGTTTATGCATCAAAACAACAAGTACCCGAATGCTGAAGACATTGACCAGATAATTAGTGCTGAGATTCCGGATAGAGCTAAAGATCCAGAATATTTTAATGTTGTCAAAGAAATGATGATTCATGGTCCATGTGGTTTTGTTAACATGAATTATCCGCGTATGAAAGAAGGAAAATGCTCTAAGTTTTATCCTAAACGATTTAATGAATCTACAACAGTTGATGAAGATGGTTATCCTGTTCATAGGCGTCATGATAATGATCGATTTATTGTGAAGAATGATTTTAAGTGTAATAATAGGTATGTAGTTTCTCATAATAGATTGTTGTCAGTTCGATATAGAGCTCATATCAATGTAGAGTGGTGTAACCATTCATCTGCAGTAAAGTACCTATTTAAGTACATTCATAAGGGACATGATAGAATAGCATTTGGTCTGAAGAGATCTAATGGCAATGATGTTAGTAATGAAACACCATCTGAAGATCCTGAGATTGATGTAGACCAAGAAGATGTGGATGAAATCAAGTCTTATATTGATTGCAGGTAACTCAATAATAACTTAATTTTGTTCATATATTTGTTATATGTTTTCAACTTCACTACTAGTTAATTAAAATATATTCATAAATTATAATTATAAGTATATATCTGCTTGCGAAGCAGCTTGGAGAATTTTGGTCTTTCCAATCCACTATAGATCTATTCCTGTTGAGAAGCTATTGTTTCACGAAAAGGATCAACAAATTTTGGTTTGGAAAGATGATGATCTGGTCGAGTGTATTCTGGATCAAAATTCTATTGATCAGTCTATGTTTATTGCTTGGATGGAACGAAATAAACATGAC